>QRFJ01005245.1:0-12800 GCA_006176705.1 Cocos nucifera | reverse complement strand
TGATGATATGCAAGTCGTGTATGTAAAGCAATTTAGGTTAGATAAAAATATAAAAGACTTGAGAGGAAGAATTTAATAAACTAAGAAAAAAGATAGCAAGCACACCACAAACAAGCAAAATTTATAGTGGTTCGGTGCTTTCCTTGCACCTACATCCACTTTTCAAGTTCATACTTGGGAATTCAAAACCACTAAACATATTCAATTAGAATACAACATCGGTACCTCCGACCCTAGCTATTCTAAGCTAGCACACTTGTTTCCTGGGTACAAGCCAATCCTACACACTCCGATTTAAGGCTTGGATCAATCCTTCTTAGTTTTGGAACCCCCCAAAACTTGAATCAAAATAATAAAGTAGAGTATAAGAGTTAATGATAATCAAATATAAGTTTAGTTTTCTTAATGAGCAAATAAAATCTTAAGAATATTTTTCACAATAATAGAGGAAGCTTTTCTAATTTTTCTCAAAGTTGTTGGAGACTTGAATGAACTTTTGAGAGGTTGGTGAACTTGAAACAAAAGCTTCTTTGCTTGAAGATGACTTTTGCTTAGGGCTGAATTGAATGTTATGAAATCTCTTATGTTTTCTCCCTTTTTATAGTCCTTTTAATTCTTCAATGGATGAAGAGAGAAATCCTAGGACAAGATTTGTATAGCCATTGGAGATCTTAAAGAAAGCATTAAAAGCTGCCAAAATGGAATAAAACTAGCCATTGTAGAAGATTTTCCATCATAGGGGTCGACTCATGGATCGACCTCTAGCACAGGGATCGACCTCGAGATCGACCTCTGAGATAGAATTTACAAAATCAACCATTCTATATTTTTGGCCTTGAGAATAGCAGAGGTCGACCCTAGGGTCGACCCTTGGCATAGAAACAGCATGCCAAATAGCCCGTTTCAGTAAGGATCGACCTAGGGGCCGATCCTTTTGCTTCAAACTTGATTTTCTCTCAAAATATGCATTCAAAAATCATTGGTGTGCCTCCAAAGGATCAGAAATCTTCTATTCTTGCTCTTGAGGCTCTCAGATCAAAACTTGATAAAATTATGATTTTGCCCCTGAAATACAAAAAGTCTTTTTTCAAGCCAAATTCATTAGTAATCCTCTCAAATGCTTTGTAAACAATAAAATCAATTCTTAGAGCAACAATCTTCCTCTTTTTGATGATGATAAAATATTTGAGCATAAGCAAAAAATAAAGCATGTAGAAGCCTACATCACTTACTAGAATATCATATTCAGTTATTTGACAAATATTGCATAAAGAGCAGTTTGAAGATTACTTATGGTTAGACATTCAAATTATTTGCAAAAGAGTTTGACTTACTTATTCCTTTTGTCAATTTTACTTTCAATTTTGCTTATAGCCCAATTTTATTTACTCTACTCCTCCTTTTTAACATCATCAAATAAGATCTTAAGAAATTTTAAAATTCGAAAAGAAAAAGCCTCTTTCTTAAATTATTTCATATGTTTTTCTATTAGAACAAGAGTTTATAACAAAATTTTCAATTAGCTTATATACAACACAGTGTTTTCAGCATATCATAATGAAATTTTAGCCAATTCATAGAGGTTACATTTCACATCATTCAAATGACATCATCATATTTATATACACATATTTACATCCAAATGATATCATTCCACACACAATAAAATATAACATCAAGTCATCAAAACATATAAGTGCGAAAAGGTATCAAAAGCATTCATGAGAGTTAGGCCATCAAAACATACAAAATTCATGGATACAACTATCCATGACCCAAGCAGCCAATAGTACCAATGCCATAAGTTAGATCCAAAAAAAAAATATGTATAACCAACCATGACTTGATCAACAACTCATAGAAATAACTAAGAGATACTAGATCATAACCTAATACAAAGATGACTAAACTAAATCTAGTAGAGATCACGGCTGGAAGCATCTGAATCAAATGAGAAATCAGAGATGTGATGGAGTGTGTCAAATGATAGATGTATCAAATTTAAAAAATTAAATCAAAAATTTAAAAAATTAAATCAAATCAAATGAATCAGCTTTCCTTTAAAAGCTTATCATTTGAAATTTTTTTCTTTACAAAAAATTAGCTTAAACTCAAATATCAAAGGCTCTCCCCCTTTTTGAATGAATATGATTCTTTGAACAGATTTTCAAGTATGTACTTTTAAGCTTTAAGAGGATTAGAGCTTTTCAAAGATTTGAATAGTAGAATCAAACATAATATTTAATTTATTATTCATTCTTTTCTTTTCTTAAATAAATTTCAGTCAATTAAGCTCGAAAAAGATATATATCAGAAATATATCGAGCAAAATAAAGATAGTATCAGAGAAAAAATAATTTTACAAAGATTTCTAAAGGCATATTAAAAATTCTATATTATATTCATATTTTTAAATGAGTTTCAAAATTAGAAGTATGTATCAAAATTTACTTGTTTGGAGTGAGAATATATTTCAAATTAGTTTTAACTCCAATTAGTTATCAAAAATGATTTGGCAATTAAATCAATTGAATTTAAACTAAAAAATCATATGAAGGCTTAAGTTAAAGGAATCATAAAACAATCAAAGTTCATTGTTCTTACCTCAAATTAATTAGAATATTCAATCAAGGCTAACTAGATCATATTTAACAAATAAACATCTTTTTTCTTATTTTTTAAGAGTAAATAGCAGGAAATTCATTACATAATATTTTTTCCCTCTTTTTCATAATTATTGTTGGATAAATTTACCTTTTAGTTTTTCTTCCCCATTTGAAAGAATACAATAAATTTAGAATGAATATCTTTTCTTTTCTTTTGAAAATTCTATTTATGAGCAATATGGATTAAAAATACATCTCTCCCTTTTTGAATAAAATAAATGCATTAAACAAAATTATTTTGAACTTCAAAGATTCAAGAGAGATGGAACATTTCAAAGATTAAAGATTTTAAATAGATCATTCAAAGCAAATTATAAGATATATTTAGTTTTTCAGAAGATCATCTCTTCTTTTCTTTTATTATTATTATATATATTTTAAGATCAATAAAATATAAGATAAATATTAAACTGCCTGATATCAATTGATTAAAAACTAAAGTTCTCTTTGAATATTTGATTTTAATAGCTTCTTTGAAATATTTTGTTTGACATCAATATCAAAAGACTTAAAAAGAGTATTTTTCTTAAATTTATTTTTCAAAATTAATCAATCTGAATAAGGCATGAATATTCAGCAATAATCTTCTTTTAAGATCAAAAATAATTTCTTGATACTAATTAATTTTTAAAAAGAATAATAATATGATCAAAATATATAAAATATAAATAGTTGCTTAAAATAAATTAAATGATCAAAATCATTAGAATGCTCAAATAAATTCATGAGACAAGTAAAGTATAATTGTTTATCCATGATTTTTTTATTAAGTTCAAAAATAATTTTTCTTCTTATAGTCAAGAAAAAGATAAGAAGGATGGATAATTTTTAACTTAAAGCAATGAAATTAAGTCTCAAGGATTGATCCAAAAATATTAGTAGAGGATAAATCGGGATCAAAAGAAGGATATTTAAGCAAAAGGATCTAGAATTTTCAATTCTCTCCTAATTTCATAAAATTTATCTTCACTCAAGGCCTTAGTAAAAATATCAGCCAATTATTTTTCAGTACAAACATAATCAAGAATTATGTCATTATTTTGAACATGCTCTCTTATGAAATGATGTCTTATTTCAATGTGTTTTGATCTAGAGTGTTGGATTGGATTCTTAGATAGATTTATGGCACTAGTATTATCACATCTTATGAGAGTTTTATTTAGTTTAATGCCAAAGTCCTCAAGTTGTTGCTTAATCCATAAGATTTGTGCACAGCAACTTCTGGTTGTAATGTATTCGATCTCGACCATAGACAATGCTACCTAATTTTGCTTCTTGCTAAACCAAGAGATTAAGTTAACTCCTAAAAATTGGTAAGTTTCACTAGTGCTTTTTCTGTCTAATCTACATCCAGCAAAGTTTGCATCTGAATATCCAATTAAATCAATTGATGAATTCTTAGATTACCATAAACCTAGGTTTTGAGTTCCTTTTAGGTATTTAAGTATTCTTTTCACAGCATTTAAATGTGATTCTTTTGGATTAGATTGAAATCATGCACATAAACAAACACTAAACATGATATCTGGTCTACTAGTAGTTAAATAAAATAAAGAGCCTATCATGCTTCTATAAAGCTTTGTATCAATACTTTTACCTCATTTATTCTTGTCAAGCTTACATGATGGACTCATGGGTGTACCAATGGCTTTGGAGCTCTCCATCCCAAATTTTTTAAGTAGCTCTCTTGTGTACTTGCTTTGAATGATGAAAATCTCTTTCTTTGTTTGTTTGATTTGAAGTCTGAGAAAGAACATTAGTTCACCCATCATGCTCATCTCAAACTCCCCCTGCATGAGCTTAACTAAATCTTGACATAAAGTTTCATTAGTAGATCCAAATATAATATCATCAACATATATTTGTATTACTAAGATGTCATCATGATCTCTTTTAATGAAAAGGATTGTATCTATATTTCCTCTTGAAAATTCATTATTAAGCAATAATTTACTTAATCTTTCATACCAAGTCCTAGGTGCTTGTTTTAAATCATATAATGCTTTGTTTAATTTGAAAAACATTGATTAGAAAAAGCATGATTTTCAAAATCGAAAGGTTGTTCTACATAAACTTCTTCGACAATATATCCATTTAGAAAAGCACTTTTAACATCCATTTGAAATAACTTGAAATTCATAAAGCATGCATAAGCGAGTAAAAGTCTAATTGCTTCTAGTCTAGCAACAGGTGCAAAGGTCTCATCAAAATTAATTTTCTCTTCTTGATTATAATCCTTTGCAACTAATCTTGCTTTATTCCTAATTATATTTTTATTTTCATCCAATTTATTTCTATATACCCATTTTGTGTCAATTATTGGATGATTTTTAGATCTTGATACTAAGGTCCATACATTATTTCTTTTGAATTGATTAAGTTTCCTCTTGCATTGCATTTATCCAATTATAATCTTTTTTGACTTCATCTATGGTTTTAGGTTCAAAATGAGAAAACAAAAGCAAAATGATTATATGCATCTCTAAGTAAAGAGCGAGTTCTTACCCCATGTGTAGGATCACCAATAATTAGTTCTTTGGGGTGATTGTGAACATACCTCCATTCTTTTGGAAGATCATTTGTATCTTGAGGTTGTTCTCGTTGTCCTTCACCCTCATTTTCTTGCTGGTCTTCATGATCCTTTTCATTTTGAATTGTTGAATCCTTTAGGATGATCTCCTTCATCCTTTCTATAAGAGGATCTGCATCATCAATATCCTTACTCTTTCCTTGATGGAAGATCATTAGTCTCATCAAAGATAATATGTATTGACTTCTCTACGACTAAAGTTCTTTTGTTAAAAACTCTAAAAGCTTTACTAGAAGAGGAATAACTAAGAAAAATAGCTTCATCAGATTTTGCATCAAATTTACCTAATTTTTCTTTACCATTATTCAAAACAAAACATCGACAACCAAAAATATGAAAATATGCAATGTTAGATTTTCTTCCTTTCCAAAGCTCATAAGATGTTTTCTTTAAAATTGGTCTGATTAGGGCACGATTTAAGATGTAACATGCCATGTTAATTGCTTTCATCCAAAAGTATCTTGGGAGGTTGCTTTCACATAGCATGGTACGGGCCATTTCTTTTAGAGTTCTATTTTTTTTTCTACCATCCCATTTTGTTAGGGTATTCTAGGTGCTAAAAAATTATGGCTTATTTTTTTCATCATAAATTTTTTTAAAATCTTGATTTTCAAATTCGATTCCATGATCACTTTGAATACTTTGAATTAAAAATTCTTTTTTATTTATAACTTTTCAGTAAAACTTTGAGAAAACATGAAAAGTTTCATCTTTGTGTGCCAAAAAAAAAATTCATGTAAAATATGAGTAGTCATCGATAATTACAAAACCATAATGTTTTCCATCTAAGCTTGTTGTTCTTGTAGGACTAAACAAATCCATGTGTAATAGTTTCAATGGCCTAGAAGTTGAAACAATGTTCTTAGATTTGAATGAAATTTTAGTTTGTTTCCCTAATTGGCATGCATCATAAGTTTTATCTTTTTTAAAGTTCAATTTTGATAAATCGATAACTAATTCATTTTTTATAAGCTTTGAAAGTGAATGCATACTAATGTGTGCAAGTCTACGGTGCCAAAACTAACTAGTCTCATTAATTTTGGCATTCATAGCTACTAGACACTATATGTTTATCATAGAAAGATCATTCAAATCTATCATATAAACATTACCATGTCTATGTCCAACAAACTTAATGCCATCATCATTGGGACTAGTTACAATGCATAATGAAGATTCAAAAATAACTTTGTAATCCTTATCACAAAGTTGATAAAGTTGACTAATGCTTAAGAGATTGTGTTTCAAACCATCTACTAATAAAATATTTTCAATATACTTGGAGGGAGTGATACCAATGTTACCTATACCGATAATTTTTCTTTGCCATTGTCTCCAAAGGTGACCATTCCTCCACTTTTAGCATCAAGCATGATGAATTGGAACTCATTATTGGTCATGTGTCTTGAGCATCCGCTGTCAAGATACCATCTTTGATTTTCTCCTTTGGTTACAAGACACATCTCATTTTCATGTGCCATAAGGCACAGGTTGGCTTATTCATTAGCTTCTTCCTCTTCGGAGCTTGAGTCATCACTATCACTCCATGTTGCCACTATAGTCTTTTTCTTGTATTTTTTGAAAACTTTTTTAAGTTGAGAACATTCAGACCTAAACTGCCCGACTTCTTACATTCATAGTAAATAAGGGGCTGCTCCCTATCCTTTTTCTTGCTATGCTCTCCTTTGGTAGATGACATCTTCCTCATCCCTTGTTTTCTCTTCAAAAATCTCTTGAACTTCCTTATGATGAGGGCTATTTCTTCATCTTATTCTTCATCTTCCATTTCATCGAATTTCTCATCTTGTTGAGTGATGGATTTGATGGCTATTGTCTTCTTCTTCTTGACATCTTCTTCTTGATATTGTTTCATGCTTAGCTCGTGCATCATTAGTGATCCTAGAAGCTCCTCCAAGGGTAAAACATTCAGATCTTTGGCTTCTTGGATTGCAGTCACTTTGGCCTCCCATATCCTTGGTAAAGATCTAAGAATCTTTCTCACAAGGTCACTGTTAGAATAAGACTTGCCAAGACTTTTAAAATCATTTATAATATCCATAAATCTAGTAAATATTTCAGTTATTGACTCATCATGCTCCATTTTGAAAAGTTTATATTTGTGCACAAGCATGTTAATTTTTGACTCCTTAACTTGATTAGTACCTTCATGAGTTACTTCTAACCTATCCCATATTTTTTTAGCCGACATGCATATTGAAATGCGATTAAATTCATTAGCATCTAAAGCAAAATATAAAATATTCATAGTTTTTGCATTGAGTTGAGCCATTTTCTTATCAACCTCATCCCATTCTTTTTTCGGATTTGGTTGATTCCACACCATCAATTATCTTAGTGGGTGTGTGTGGTCCATTAACTATAATACTCCACATATCATAGTCAAGTGCTTATATGAATATTCTCATCTAAGTTTTCTAATAGGTATAGTTTGATCCATTGAAAAATGAAGGTCGGTTTGTGGACTGCCCCTCGACTAGAAAAATACTAACTTGGATTGCCATAGATTTTTGGCTCTTTGATGGTTAAATCAAAGTAGGACTAGAGCACCGAACTTTGATATCACTTGTTGCCTAGCTATACAACCCAAGAGGGAGGGTGAATTAGATTTTTAAAATTTTAAAGCTAATTTAAAGATATCAAGATTGAATAATGATATGCAAGTCATATGTATAAAGCGATTTAGGTTAGATGAAAATATAAAAAATTTGAAAGAAAAAATTTAACAAACTAAGAAAATAACGATAGCAAGCACACCACTAACAAGCAAGATTTATAAAGGTTCAGTGCTTCTCTTGCACCTACATCTACTCTTTAAGCTTCTACTTAAAAATTCAAAATCACTAAACATATTCAACCAGAATACACTGTCGATACCTCCGACCCTAGCTATCCCAAGCTAGCACACTTATTTTTTGGGTACAAGCCAATCCTACACACTCTGATTTAAGGCTCAGATCAATCCTTCCAAGTTTTGAAACCTCCCAAAATTTGAATCAAATAATAAAGCAGAGTATAAGAGTTAATGAAAATCAAATATAAGTTTAGCTCCCTTAATGAGCAAATAAAATCTTAAGAATGCTTTTCACAATAATAGAGGAAGCTTTTTTTATTTTTCTCAAGATTGTTGGAGACTTGAATGAGCTTTTGAGAGGTTGATGAACTTAAAATGAAAGCTTCTTTGCTTGAAGATGACTTTTACTTAGGACTACATTGAATGTTATGAAGTCTCTTATATTTTTTTCTTTTTATAGCCTTTTAAATCTTCAATGGGTAGAGGAGAGAATTTTGGACAAGATTTGTAGCCATTAGAGACCTTAAAAAAATATTAAAAGCTGCCAAAATAGGATAAACTAGCTATTGCAGAAGATTTTCCATCATAGGGGTTGACTCATGGGTCAACCTTTGGCATAGGGGTCGACCTCTAAGATAGAATTTAAAAAATCAATCATTCTGTATTTTTGGCCTTTGGAATAGTAGAGGTCGACTCTGGGGTTGACCCTTGGCACAGAAACAGCATGCCAAATAGTCCGTTTCAGCAGGGGTAGACCTAGGGGTCGATCCTATTGCTTCAAATTTGATTTTCTTCCAAAATATGTGTTCAAAAGTCATGGAACTACCTCCAAAGGATCAGAAATCTTTTATTCTTACTCTTGAAGCTCTTAGATCAAAACTTGATAAAATTATGATTTTGCTCTTGAAATCTAAAATATCTTTTTTCAAGCCAAATTCATTAGTAATCTTCTCAAATGCTTTGTTATCATCAAAATCAATTCTTGGAGCAACATAGATGCCATCCACGATACGGTCATGGAGCTTCTCCGAGATCTACAGCTGCACGATCGACTGGGCTAGTCATCCCAGCCATCACATTAGGTACTTATATTATTAATTTTTTTTAATTTTTTTAAGTTTTTATTTTTAGAAGCTTCGTATATTTAGGTTTGAGTCTAGGAAGGAGATCTAGAGGCTAAAAATTCAATCTAACCATTCAATCGATGGATTGGAGGTATTTATAGCTCCATATCATCGAATGAAATATGTAAAAATAATATATTTTAGAATCAAAAGAGTATATCGAAAGATACGCCTCCATATCAAAATTTATTAATATTATTTTATTTTTTTATTATAAGATATTAGAATATCCAGCTCTTATCCACCAGCTATTGGAGAGAAGCAGGAGGAGGAGGTGGACGACAATGAGAATTGAACCTAATTTTTTTTTATGTATTATATTTTTTTGTTATTGCTTATAAAAAAATACATAATTTTTATTTTTAATATAATATAATTAGTTTTTAATTTCTAATTATCATACTATCTTTTGATTTTAATTATAATAGGTATTAGAAACCATAATTCATTATGATTAATTAAAATAGATTTTAAAAAATATTATTATTAATTTTTTTAAAAAATAAAATTAACTATTATCATCACTATTAGCGATGGCAGCTCCATCGCTAATAATTATTAGCGACGGCATTAGAGATCAAATTATCATCGCTAATTTTTTTAAAAATAATTTTTTTTATTTTATTTAAAAAATAAAAAAATTAGAGATGGCATTAGCGATGGTAAGATTGATCGCTAATAATCATTAGCGATGGCATTAGAAATGAAATTATCATTGCTAATAATTTTTAATTTTTTTAAAAAATTTATATTAAAAAATAATTAGTGATGAAATTATTCTATCTCTAAAACTATCGCTAATATATTTATGAGCGATAGTGATTTTTTCATTGCTAATAGTGGCAATTAGTGATAAGAATTTTTCAAATTGAATTTTACAATGGCATTAGCAACGGCGGGACAATTAGCGATGGCAGAAGGACTATTAGTGACAGTATTTTACTGTCGCTAATAGTCTGGATTCTTATAATAGAAGAATGAGGAGGAAGGTTTTATTAGAAGGGAGGAAATAGCCCATCTTGTAAGGAAGTTGATGGACTTGGATGAGAATAAGAGCAAGGAACTCAAAAGTAGACTAGGAGATCTAAAAGAAAAGTCTTATGGGCAGCATTGATGGAGAAGGATCATTAACCACAATTAAATCTTTGTTCAAGGTATTATGCATTGTGGGTAGAATGGTAGCCAAGAAAGTGGAAGTTATTGCAGTTGAATCAACGAATGTGACGTTGGGCAGCTGCCTATATTTACATGGTTTGCATTCAACCGAAGCTATGTTATGTGAGAGGAATTATACCCTATGTTGCATGCATCATATGGCCATGTACCACATCAATCATGTCATCTCTTTTATGTGGGTTCTATTCATCAAGTGTTGGTCTTAATGATTAGATTATAATTTTTCATTATGTGATCACCTCGGTGCTTATTAAGTAGTCGGTGTATGTGCACATGTACATGCCATTTTGTTTGTGTACCTATACATATATGCTTGTTTATATTTATATCCATATGCATATACCACGTCTTTCATCTTTTATTTTTCTTTTTTTATTATCATGAATGCAATTCTTTCTTGTGCAAAGTTATAGAGGTACCTCTCCAAGTTTAAGCCATTTATATACTTAGGCCCCAAAAGTTTAAAAAGTGTCAACCAACCGTTAAAACTATAAATTCATTGTAATGTGGCCTGGCCGACTATTTGAATCATAGTGTATTATTATATAAGGATCGCATAATAACTAATTTTCATAAAATTTCAGAACCGCCCATCTCACAAACTTAATAAAAATCTCTTATTTTCGTGGGAATTGAAGGGGGGGGTAGCACTTTGAGATATATAGCAATTGATGGAGTATTTGGAGATTTCTGTAGGTGGATGGATGACAAAAGTTGGAGCACTTTAAGATCCATTTAAATGGATGATAGAGGATGAAGGGCTTTAAGTTCAATGCATGCAGATAAAGGATAAAGGATGGATGCTCTGATATTTGTACAAACAAACGAATGACAATAGATGTAGTGCTTTGAGATCTGTACATACGAATGGATGTTGGAAGATATAAGTATTTTGAGATCTATGCAGATGGATGGATGATGTAGGATAGATCATTTTGATATTTGTGCAAGTGGATGGATGATAAAGAATGGAGCATTTTAAAATCCATATGAGCAGATAAATGATTGTGGATGAAGTGATTTGAGATTTGTGCTGACGAATGGATGATAGAGGATAGAGAGCTTTGAGATTTGCATCGATGGATAAATGATAGAGAATGAAGTGCTTCAAGATTTATGCAAGTAGTTGAATGATTGAGGATAGAGTGCTTCAAGAACTATACAAGCAGATGAAGCACTTTGAGATTTATGTAGCTAAATGGATGAAGATGGAATATTTTGAGATCTATATAAGCGAATGGATGGTAAACAAAGTGCTTCGTAATCTATGCTGACAAATAGATCATACACTAAGTGCTTTAAAATCTATGCAGATGGATAGATGACAAAGAGTAGAACTCTACATATATGCATGCAGATAGATGATTGAGGTTGGAGACTTTAAGATCCATGCAGGTGGATGAATGATAGAGAATAGAGCTCATTGATAGTTGTATAGGTGGATGATGATAAAGGATGGAATATTTTAAAATTTATGCAAGTGGATGGAGTACAAAGAATGAAGTGATTTGAGATCTGTATAAGTAGATGAATAATGAAAGATAACCACTCTAAATCAAGGTTCTTTTATATTTTTCTTACTACATTAATGGCGTTAAGATACAAATAGACGGTTGGGCTATATTATAATAAATTTAAAATTTTTGTATCTAATTGATATTTTTAAGACTTCTGAGATCTAAATTTAATAGCTTAAATTTGAAGAGATGTATTTATAATTTTTACCTTCAATGACCATCTAGTTTTAGTGAATTATCTTTCAATATCTTGATGATTTAGGATTATGCGTAAGAAAGATCTCTACTAGTGACCCAAGTTTATTTATGTTAGATTCTATTCAAAGGTTGTCTACTTGCTTTGCCACCAAATAAGGTTTGCTATCAAATTGGTAGCTCATTAATCATGGCTTGAGATTTGCTTCATTTCTTTCTCTTCCTTTTTTGGTAAATATCTAGGGGTGGTATTTTTTTCTGACCTACCAGATATCCAACCTGACCTAATTAACTAGAATGGGGCAAATTTTATCTGACTCGATTAAGAGGCGAGGTAGGTACAAATTGTATAAAAATTATTGAAGTGAATTTGGGTTGGATATGGATAATGATATGCCTCATCCTGAGCCTGCCCCCATAATATCTTTCTTTCATTTAAATAAAATCCAGACTCCCTCGGGTCCCCATTCCCTCCCCCCCACCCATCTTGACATCCAAATCCTAGTGGTGGCCTGACGGGTCCCCACTCAGCCACTTCTGCCCCATCCCAACATCCAAATCCTAGCGAGAGCCCAATGGGCCACCACCCCTCTCCTAACCTCGACACCCAAATCCTAGCAATGACCTAACGAGGGCTTGGTGGTGGACACAAAGGGTACTAATGATGGAGAGAAAATGATTAGATCTTGCTAGTGCCAGTAGCGGCTTGGTTGTGGATGA
>QRFJ01005244.1:0-40330 GCA_006176705.1 Cocos nucifera | reverse complement strand
TAAACATAGGTACTCTATGGGCACCTAAGATTTGTCATTTTATATTTAGAAAAGATAACAAATTAGAGGGAAAATCGGACTACTTGAGTTTCTTGACTTTCGAAAGTCATATCAAATATGAATCTTTTCTTCATTGGCAAATATGACTAAGCCTCCCTTGATTAGGGGAAATGGGAAAAGGGCACGGGATTTCTATGCTCTAGTACCATACTACGTGTGTGGCCCATATGAGTGCGACTAGAGGCAATTTTTGTTCTACTTCATTCCTTTACGATGATCTATCCTAGGTTATGCGGTATGTGTATCTTAGAGAACACAAGTCTGAAGCGGTTAAAATGTTAGAAATTCAGACATAAAGTAGAAAAACCAAAAACTAGGAAAGAGGGCCTCATTAATGTTCTTCGATGGTAGATAGAGGAGGTGAATACGTTAGTCAGAAATTCGTGGACTATCTCAAAAAAAATGGCATTGCCTCTCAAATGGATCCACCTTGGAACACCTCAAACTCAATAGGGTTTCAGCAATGGAGAAGAAACTGACACTGATTTAGATTGGTCCGACCATGGAGATGAGCTCAAGGACCTTCATTATCTTGGGGACACAGCGTGGGAGAGCGGACATATATTTTTGAATAGGGTCGCCAAAATGATCCTACACGGTATATAAAAAAAAAAGGATGCATGGTTAAGAACCACAAGTCGAAGTCATCTCAACAATGGAAAGGGTGAGAGGTGAGCATGCGGAGGTCAAAAGACAGAAAGGCGATAGGGGTTAGACTTTAGTCCTTTAAGAGCTTGATTTATGGGATATCCTAAAGAATCATTAGGATATTGTTTTACATTTTCAGGAAATCACAATGTGATTGTGTGTCGACATTCCATCTTTCTTGAAAAATAGTTTATTCAAGATAGCAGCATTGAAAAGTAGATCAGCTCGATGAGGAAAGTTCTTACAAGAACAACGAGCTAAAGACTAATTAGAACCAAAGCAGGTTGAAAGGCCAATTATATCACTACCTCCTCCACTCACATGATCGAAAAGAGTTTTCCACCCTTTGAAAGGTACTCAGGTACATTTCAAAGGAAGTCTCGAGGTAATGGAGGTTCATGGGGATGTGATCCCAAATCTAATAATAGGCAAATATCGAATATCGACCTCTGAGAAACTGGCTTAGAGGCAATCGAAGTCAAAAATTGGAGCTCGAGCCTCAAACAAGTTGAACCTTGTTTAGACCACATAGAAGGTTACAGATACCTATTGGGTGTTAAATGGATCTACAAGAGAAAGATTGTGTAGATGGAATATGAGACATTCAAAGCTAGATTAGTGGCAAAAGGTTATACTCAGCACGAAGGCATTGACTATCAGGATACTTTTTTGTCGGTAGCTATGCTAAAATCCATCGATACATTGCTTGCTGTTGTAGCCTATTTTGATTATAAATGGCAAATGGATGTAAAAACACATTCTTTAAATGGAATATCTTGAGAAAGATATCTATATGGACCAGCCACTTAGGTTTCACATCTCGTGATGCTGATCACAAGGTATGCAAGCTACAAAGATCATATGGACTTAAGCAAGCATTTCGAAGCTGAAACACTCATTTTAATGATGTTGATCCAAATCGTTTGGTTTCATCAAAAAATGAGAGGAGGAAGTGTCTTTTCAAAAATTGTCGATGGGAGTGTTGTGTCTTTCTCGTATTGTACGGTGGATGTATCCTTCTTATATGGGAAATGATATTCCCATATTAACCATAGTAAAATGTGGTATCCAAAGAATTCTCATGAAAAGACCTAAGTAAAGCAATCTTTTTCATTAGGAATTAAGGTCTATAAAGATAACGAATTAGGAATGCTAGGAATTTCACAGAAGATGTACATGGAGAAGTGCTAAAGAGGTTTAGATGGAAAACTCTAAGAGAAGATTAGTATCCTTCAGACATGGTATTCATCATTCCAAAAAGATGTGCCCTAGCACATCTGAGGAAATAGAATACATGAGCAAGATTCCTTATGCTTCAGCAATAGGAAGTCTCACGTATGCCATGTTATGTGCACGACCTGATATAGCCCATACTGTGAGTGTCACGAGAAGATATCAGTCGAATCCAGATGAAGAACACTGGACTTTTGTGAAATGTATCCTTAAGTACTTAAGAAGAACTAACGATATGTTATTAGTCTTTGGTAATGAAGAACTCCAAGTCCAAGGGTATACAGACTCAGATTTTATGTCCAATGTAGATGATCGAAAGTCAACATCTGGGAGTCTATTTGTGTGCAATGGTGGAGCTGTCAGATAGAAAAGTTTCAAGCAAACAGTGATAGTAGACTCTACCATGAAAGCAGAATACATCACTGCATCAGAAGCTACGAAGGAGGCATTCTAGTACTGCGACAACAATGGCACCATAGCCCTTACTAAGGAGCCGAGGTCTCACCAAAAATCCAAGCACATCGAGCGGCGATACCACCTCATCTGCGATTACCTCGAGAAGGATTACGTTGAGGTCAAGAGAGTTGACTCTATGGATAATGTGGCGGATCTGCTTACAAAGCCATTGGGCCAATAGAAGATCGAAGCCCACCTTAAGAAGATGGGACTTAGATTTGTAGTCAATTGGCTTTAGATCAAGTGGAATTTGTTAGATATGTGTGCCTTAGAAGCCAGATTGCTTGACACTTATAATACACTTCTAGGAGTAAAATTATAATTTTGACTATAAATAATAAAGTGAATTATTTTCTATCACAAATATGTATTTAGTGTCTGTGATACATCCCTTGAGTTAATGGTAATGATAATTCATATTTTCAAGAGTTCAAAATTTAAGATATGAATTATCGTTATTAACTCATCAAATGCTTTCGACCATAGGATCATCATGAGTATGGCGATTGATCTAGAAGGTTGGCGTACAATCGCTTCTAGATGAGTCTTGAGTCTATTGTGTAGAGACACCAGAGCGAGAGTACGGATACTCATTAGAGAATGAGGGCACTGAGCGTGACTACGTCGAGCAGTCATAAGGAAGTCTACCTTCTCATCGATGACTGGCTCGAAGCTGCAGTTGTGTGTCTGGTTCTTTGACCTAAGATGCATCGACAGTTCACGTTGAGGATGTTATAGTTTGACTACACCATGAATCGGTCTCCTAGCCATTCAGAACCCTGAGGTATATGTTGGCTATAGCATGTTCATTGTAGGAACTGGATTGCATCAAGATGGAATCTATCTACCTCGGTGGATGAGGAGCAGCCCTATGAGGACCATGAGAATCAAGTCCATAAGCCCATGGCCATGGCAGAGTAAAATAATAGAAAGAATTTCTATTAAGGTTTTCACATCGGACTTGAATCGAATGGCTATATCATATGATAGAAATTAGGGTTTGACTAGTTCACCTTAACCCTAATCTGATCGAAACTCAAGATAGAAGAACTTAATCACACAGATAGCTGCACCAAGAGATTTATTTTTAGTTTTGATGGGTTGCCACCATATACTGCTAGGTGTCACTGGTGGATTTTAGGAGCAATTAGAATGATTTAGATGATCGATCATTTTAGTTGTCTGAATCAGAAGAGTTTTGATCCATCGAAAGGAGTTTCGATGATGTCGATGATAGAGATCGCGACATATCCTATTACCATACAAAACTGAACCTAACTAGATCACACAAATAAGAATTTGGATCTAGATTTCATCAATTGGACTAATCCAATTTAATTGATTTGAATAAGATTCAATTAGGTTCAAGGAAATCGTGCTAGCACACGATTGAACCTAACATTCTCCTTCTACTATCATTAAAAATTATCTCAACTGAGCCAAATATGTTTGTGCTCACTTAGATACCTTTACTTGTTCTAACTAGAGCTTGTCTAGGTCAGAAATGGGTTATCTTAATTTATAAGATAAATTTGAGACAACATCTGCCATTTTTCATCATCTGCTAATTCTTATCTTTGACTTTGGTCAAACGTTGACCTTTGACACTTAGACACCTGCCCATGTGTCATGCACCCATAGAAGAGTAGATAGGGGCTTGTCACCTTGCTAGAAATTGGAAAGAAGCGGGTGCATGCCTAGGGAGGCGTGCACCCATGGATAGGGACGCCTGGAGTCCCATACAGATGGGACTCCAGGTTGCTTCTTGGATTCTACTTAGGTGGCACCAAACTATAGACATTGATCAATTTTAGGCACCATCTAAGGATGAATTGAAGGAGCTCTCATCTGATTGGATCAGTTGATGTCATCCCATCAATCAAATTTAGATCTGATTGCATGAAGCAACGTGATTGGTCGGGATGATGTGGCACTGGATGGCGCAGCAGGGTCTATGTAAACCCTATCTGCACCCAACTTTCACAGAGTTCTCTCTTAGCCCATGCTCCAAGGCTGCCCCTCTTCCTCCTCCATGCTAACTTCTGGTCCTCTCTCTCCTCTCCATGCTCAAAGAATTTTGGGCTCTAGTTTGGTGCAATCCAGGCAAGAGAAAGCTGACGAGAAAAGAAGAAGGTAGCACTGCTGTAGAGACAACTACAGATCTTTGAAAGGAGTTTTGAAGACCCTCCAAATTAGATCAAGATTTGATATTTAGAAAGATGATAAAAAAGGAGAAGATCTTCAGATCCAGTCCAAGTGGATACTGGTAGAGGTCAGGCGCTTGCGTGGCTAGATCCAGAACCTCAGAAAATCAGCAGGATCATCAAAGGATAACCTGATTATCCAACATCAAGATACAAATTAATTAGATTTAATTTATTTTTATTTTTATTTATTATATCTGTAAAATTAGATTTGAAATATCTCAAATTTGATCTGGATATATAAGAGAAATTTTTGAAATATCTTTCTTGGTCCGATCAAATTTGAACAAATCTGACCCAAGAAATCAGGATTTTCCCTTCATGGCCATCTTTGAGCCTCAGAATCAGGAAAAGCTTACCCAAAATGGAAAAGGACCCTACAAGATCAAAAAAGTCATCCGATCTGAGACATACTATTTGAGGGAGCTAAGAGGAGCGAATCTACCACAACCATGAAATTTGGAAAACCTATGGATGTATTACCATTGATTAGGTTGCAACGAAATCACCCTACTTTAACACCCTAATCTTTGTTGCACATCTGTAATGATGGAGGGTTATCTCACGAGCTTAACCATGCGACAAGCATAGCCATGTTAGGAATAGAAGAAGAACCTCATCCTAACATGAGAAAGTCGAAGGCCTCATTAACTTAAGATGAATGAGGGGAGAGGTCCTGACAAAGGTCCTAATGTGCCCCTACAGCCATGTTAGGAATAGGAAGAGGACATCATCCTAACATGAGCAAAGTCGAAGGTCTCATTGATTTATGATGAGATAAGAAGAGGGGCCCTAACTACGGCCCTAATGTGCCCTATAGCCATGTTAGGAACAGAAGGAGGACCTCATCCTAATCTGAGCAAAGTCGAAAGCCTCGTTAACTTAAGATGAGATGAGGGGAGAGGCCTTGATAATGGCCCTAATATGCTCCTACAGCTATGTTAGGAATAGAAGGAGGACCTCATCCTAACATGAGCAAAGTCGAAGGCCTCGTTAACTTAAGATGAGATAAGGAGAGAGGCCCTAACAACGGCCCTAATGTGGCCTTATAGCCATGTTAGGAATAGGAGGAGAATCTCATCCTAACATGAGTAAAATTGAAGGCTTCATTAACTTAAGATGAGATGAGGGGAGAGGTTCTGACAACAGCCCTAATATGCTCCTACAGCCATATTAGGAATAGAGGAAGAATCTCGTCCTGACATGAGCAAAGTAGAAGACCTTGTTGACCTAAGTTAAGGTGAGGAGAGAGGCTTCGACAATGGCCCTAACGTGCCCCTACAGCCATGTTCTGAATAGGGGGAGAACCTTATCCTAAATTTGAGAATCTTGCTAACCTAAGCTAAGAAAAAAAGGGGAGCCCATTCAGTGGTCCCAAACGAACCGCCAACCTAAAGCAAAGGGAAGGGAGAAACCCTGTCACCAATCCTCACATGCATTTCTCCTACGACTATCCAACCGTATGAGATGCAAGAAGAAAAATTATGCCCGGGTCCATGAAAAGAACCTTGGATAGGTTTCCACAACAATCACTTCATCGAAAGACAACACAAAAGAAAGACAAAGAGTGAAAAATGAAGATACAAGCAAGCATTAAGTTCATGTAAGGCGAATAATGGTTAAAAAATGTACCATCTTATTATAAATATAAGTTCATTATAAGAAAAATAAAGGTCAGGAAGATCAGTTACATGAAAAGAAAGAAGAAGAAGAAAGGCTGAAGCCTTAAGATGGATCGAACTCCTTAGATTTTGGGCTGTCGATCTCAGCCATCACCAAGGCCTGCTTCAACCTTAAGATCTCTTCCTCAAGCTCTTTCATTTTAAGTAAACCATCTTTGTACATACGATTGACATGTTGAAACTTGCCTTCAAAATCTCGCCACTGCTTCCGCAAGACTTCGGACTTGGCCTCCACATCCTTAATAGCTTGCTGCTCATAAGTCAGATGGAGCTTCAACCAGTGCAACTCGACTTTTCTACCTCGACTGACTCTAAAAGCTCGATGACAATCCCCTCAAAGAGGCAATTTCCTCCGACTACTTGCTTGTGCTAGCTTGGTAGCTATCATTTAGCTATTTCTGGAGTTGAGCTATTTCTCCATTGGCAACATGAAGCTTTTGCTTGAGTTTAGATATCCTCTCACTCCAACCTAATCGATAGGTATCATAGACCAGCTCAGCAACGTGTAACTATTTTTGAAGTGCAGAGAACTTCTTCAATCAGTCCCACTCATATCGTGCTTTATCAGATGACCATGGTGAACTCCCTTCCAATAATTGGATCTTCTTCTTCATCGCTTTAAGCTCGATTTTGAGGAAGTTGATCTTCACCGTTAACACCCAAGACTTGCAGCTGGCATTTTTCTTGAGTTCGGTGAGCTCTCTCTCAATAATGCCCTTCCGGATGTCGAAGTCTGCGGAGTCCTTTATGTGCAAATTTTGGAGGTGAGTGATCTCTTTGATCACCTCTGAAGCATTCTTCTGAGAGGCCTGAAGGTCCTCCTCTATCTTCTTCAACTTCTTCTTTAGATGGTGGACTTCCTTTTTCAAGCTTTTTATTAAGAGCTTCAACAAAACTTTCTGATGTGAGGGGTCCGTGTCGATTGGAGACGGCGGGTCATGACCCTGATTAGGGGAAGATTCTAGATAACATATGGCATAGCACCAATGTAAAGAAAGGTATGGACAAAAATGAATTTGCTTTCATTTAACTAGAAACTTTTAGGTACAAAGCAAGATAAAAAAGAAAAAGAAAAAGGTATAACTATTCGAGGTCCTCAACCATGGGGGGTGCAGTGGTAGAAGAAGGATCGGCCTCGGTACCGGACTGTCCTGCTTCTACGTCAGTCTCATCCTCTTTAAGGAAGCTGAGATCGAGCTCGGGGAACCTCCAGGCTATCCTACCTTCGTAGGGCTCAAAATCCTTGATGATTGCCTTCTAACTGAAGGCGATATTCAGATCCTTCATTTTGGAGGAGGTCATGAACTCCTCTACGGCTCGGGCTGCTGCCTCCGAAATAGACTTCAATATTTGTGCCTCTAGCTCGACGATCTTGAGCCTGGCCTCCTTCTTCTCTTCCTCCTCTAGAGCTAGCAGGGTCTTGAGTCTGGTCGAGACAAACTACTCTTTCCATAGCATGCTGCGGAGGCTCTCATTTTCCATCATAAGGCGCTCAGCCTCAGTAGCCCTTCCCTGCAGATGACTGATCTCAGCTTGAAGATCCTCCTAGACCTTCAGCGCCTTTGCCTTCGGATGATTTGCCTTCTTAAGATGGGCAAGTATGTAGTGGCCCGACTACTATAGACAAGTCACAGTAAGATAAAGGAAAGAAGAGAGAAAAATAAAAAAGAAATATGGCAAGCAAATTACCTTGAGAAAAATCCCAAGGTCCCAGCCGAACTACGTTCGGCCAAGGTCGGCCAGGCAGTCCACCACTTCAGGCAAGGAAAACTTATTAGTCAAAGTCTGGATGACCTTCGGATTATCGAGAGGGTCCACCCCCTGATCGTTGCTGCCGCAGCTGCTAGGCTTCCCCGAATGAGCCTTACGGGCTACCTTCACTACTATCAACTTTTTCTTCTTCTCCTTCTCCTTGTCGGCAAAAGGTTCTGATGTGCGAGCCCCAGGGGAAAGATTCTCAGTCTCGGGAGGAAGGGATTCCCCTTTAGCAGTATCAGTGCGTGCAGTTGGGACAACCTCGGCTTGTGGGTGGACCTCTAGGGCAATATCGGTAGTGGTTGGAGCCATGGGGTTGGAGATGCGAACCCTCACCCATTTCGAGCCTTCACCCGTGGACTTCCCCTTCCCTTTCTTCTGAGCATAAAGGCCCCTGACAAGCCTCTCTACGACATCAGCATCCATCTCTGTAACAAAAATAAAATTACAGTCAGCCAAGGTACATATGAAACCTCATGAGAATTTATATACATACATAAATATACAAATGCATTTAATACCAGCAAGATCAAGAGGGCTCAGACCAAGGTTGAACAAAGTTTGCTACATCAAAAGGTCGAAAAGGAGAGGAGCTCGGCATGCCTTGAGTTTGTTAGAAGGCTCGAGGTCGGCTCAATCCAGACTAGGGGCTCGATGGATTTATTCCCAAAAGAAATCCTTAGGAGGAAGGCCAAGCATCATGGTCGAGCATCGGATGTAAAAGTACTTCTCCTTTCAGTTATGAATGTAAGATGAAGCACCTTTCAGTAATCCCTTCTTATCGAACTGGGGGATAGAAGTACCACCAATCCATTGCTGAAGGATGGTATTTGAAGACGTAAAAATTCCAAAAGAATGAAACTATTGGCTGAACTTCAGCCAGGCGATAGAGAAAAAGGAAGCCAATTATGAATCAAAAAGAGTTCGATACTATGGAGGCAAAGAAGATGTTCAAAAAGCAAAATAGGATGACTACAAAGGAAGGAGATGGAAGTCGAAGCCCGACGTGCATGGCTTTCAGATACAGACAAACCAACCAACTGGAGGCGAACTAGCAAGGTCATCTAACTCGAGGATCTCAAGGTCGTACTCTAGTGGGATATCATACAATATCCTAATTAGGAAGAGGTCATTCAGAGTGAGGATAGAAGTGATGGTGTCTGGAGTGAAAGGCTGGTGGGACATGTTCCTAGGCTCAAACTTGGTTAGGAGGGCAGGGTCTAGGAAGGCCGGTCTGGATAAGCTCCAAGAATCGACAGATTAAAAAGTTTCAGAAGACATCCAGATTGATGTAAACCCTCCAAAAAGCAGAAAAAAATGAAGTATAAAAACTTGTACAAAAAAATTGAAAGAGCAAGAAGCAAAACAAGCAAGAGTAACTAAAAATAGGCACTGAGAGGCTTACCTAAGTTGATTGAGAATGACAAAGAGATGATGGGTGCGATGAGAATTGGATGGAGGAATACCTAGAACCAGGCAAGAGGAAGGGAGGAATTGAAATCTCAGATGAAAGAAGAGCAGGTGCCGAAGAAAAAAGAAGACTCAAACAAGAATGGATTTCGGAGGTGGGACAAGGCCTTTAATAGCCAAGGGGAGCCCGAGATAGTTATGATGGCAAATATTATTCGGCCAGACCGTGAGTGCCGCGTGTACCACTCATCATGGCAGAGTGGTGGCTATGGGCGAATCCTTAATTGTGCCATGACTGGGGCAGTGTTGCAGCGGAAAAATCGAAGGGCTGTCTTCTCGAACTTACTTCAAATTTCAAGAGCTTCGATGCCAGTGTGGTAAACACCAAATTGTCTCATCCTGACGAGTGCGGGAAGCCAAAAAGAATTTCGACAGCCGCATCTATACTCCCTTCCTTTGAATTTCAAACTTGAAAGTGAAAAAACTATTGTTGGGGGTAAATTTGTTCCTACCGAAGTTCGACCAAATATCTGATCGCTGAATGATCCTATCCAATAGCAACAACCAAGATTGAGCCTCGATCGAATTCACAAGATTCCTCCGGACTTCCTCTAGATGAGCTTGAATAGTAGGGGTGACTGAGCTCCTCCACCTTAGGCAGTCAACCCTCTTTTGGTAGAACTTTTTTTCAGATGAACTTTCATCCTCTGTTGAGAGTTTTGAACTTTCATTCAGCTAGACTACTGCACCAGTTGAACTCCTTCCAGACTTCCCCACTAGTCGAATTTCTTCAGACGGACTTCTCCACCAATTGAATTCCTTCAGACGGACTTCTCCACCAGTCGAACTCTTTTCGGACTTCTCCTTCAGCCAGACAACCACACTAGTCGAATTTCTTTAGATAAACTTCTCCACCAATCGAACTTCTTTCGAACTTCTCCTTTAGCCAAACTTTTCCACCAGTCAAACTCCTTTTGGATTTCTTTTTTAGTTAGACATCTCCACCAGTCGAACTCCTTCTAGGCTTTCCCTTCCATCGAACTTCTTTTGAACTCCTTTCGACTACCCAGAATGTCCTCAGCACTAACTCTCAATATGGTGAATAGCGATCTATACACAGCTAATCTCAAGAACCTCCGAGCTCCTCTGGAATAACATCAGTGAGGGACGCTCCATCCCTATAGCCATCTCTTCTGAACTTCAACTGGCACATCGTGACAACAAACACTACCCTTTGTAACAAACTCCACATGGCCCTGAATGGCCCACTACCAAGCGATTACGATTGTTACTATCAGTTTGTTATAGGCTCCGCCTATATAAAAGACCCTCTAGATACACTTTCTTCTCGAAGCTCTTAATTTCTTTCTAAAAATTCTACTAAAATCTCTCTGAGTGCTCCATTTCTATTGACTGAAAGAGCTGACTTGATCATCGGAGGATCTTATTGAAGCCACCAGTCCCAACTTCGAATGAGACTTGTTTTGCAGGTCACCGACGGCGACCTAATCTTCTCCGACTCCAGCCTCGATTTTAGCGATAACCAGATTTCACACCAACAAAAGTTATAGAATTCTTATGGACCTATTCCAAGATCAGGTAAGAGAGGCTAGTACTGATGCTAGCCAAAATAAAAATATATGAGAAGAGATTAGTACTAAAGCTAAATACATAAAAGAACTTGAGCCCAGAACTAGTACTAATGCTAATTCCAATTTAAATAAATTAGATAATGGAAAGGAAAGAGTGGATGATTTACCTGAGCCCTATAAACCAATGGTCTTGTTTCCTTCAACCCTAGAAGCTGGTTCTTTTTAAAAAAACCAAGAGGCATGTAACGAAGAGTCAGTGGAGTTATTTAAACAAGATCATATTAATTTACCTCCAAAATAGAAACCATCTTTAGTCACCCTTCTAATACCCATTGCATCAAACTTATCACATAACCCAAAAACTCAATTCATGAGTATTCTAGAAGAATAAATAGGAGAAATTCCTGACAAACAAGGATCTGAGAATGAGGTCACATCCTACCTTCAAAAAATTAATAACGAATATATCAACAATGGGATTACAAACTATCTTACTGAGATTGGCAATCCAAAACCATTGAAAATTTTAATCCAAAATTTTATACAGGATAGGTAAGCTACCTTGTGTCTGGCTGAAGATCGTAAACTTAGCGTTTGTTGGAAGGTAACCTAATATTTAGTTTTCTTCATCAAATTTATCTTTTTAGTTTATTTCTCTTTGGATATTTTGAATAAAGTGGAAGGGAGAGCCAAATTTTCAAAGACCCATGATAGACCACAAACACATTGAGTTAGGTGTATTTCTTTCTTTTCTTTATTATATTTTTTATTTTTTTTATTGAGGACAACGTCAATTAAGTTAGGGGGAGAATAATAAAATTTTAATTTTTTTTGAATCCTTAAAAAAGCTAGTATTTAGCATTTACACACCCAATTATGCTTAAGAATTGAGTTGAAATAATCATTTTTAAAAGAGAATTGATGCACAGATCAAAAAATTTATAAGATATTGAGAGATCAAGTATTAAAAAAATATAATAAAGAGTTAAGTCTAGAACATAAATAATTTTTGTTTGAGCATTTCTAATTTTTTTTACCAGCATCCAAGAAAAGTCTACTTTTTATAGACTTGTATAGGATAACTATACATTTTTTTATAATAAAAAAATTAAAATAAAATAATTTTTAAGTACTTCTCACTGAGTAATCGGACTTCTTTGTCTAAGCAAGCATTGAGTTTCACGTCAAAAGATGAAAAGAGAAAAGAAGCTCATTGTAGATCTAGTCCTAACTCGTAGCCTATTTAATTCGAGCTAGTGACTGTGAAGGGTATTCTATATCTAGTGCCTTAAAGCCAACTGGTTTGGATGTCATCAGCCTAAGACTTGCTATATGGATGAAACAGAAAGCTTAAGGAGTTAAGGCACTAAATAGTGGTACAATATTTAAAAAAAAGACTAAAATACATTGATTTTCCATAGAGTGACTGGATCCTGTTACCTAAGTAAGCAATGATATTTGTATAAAAAAGTGGGCAATGTGAATAAAAAAAATTAATAAATGAAAGGCGGAGGTAGCAATACATTTGTCTATATGAAACTTTAGATGATTTAGAGATAAAGGTAGATCAATTTAGAAAGGTTTAGAAAAGTTTAATTTCTTCATTTAATTTTTATATTCATAAGTACTGATACCCCAATGACATATCTTACTCATGCTCTACTGAATATTATTGGCCATTTTGAAAATTGCTCGTTGAAATTCGAAACTCTAAAGCTTAAAAGATATCTAAAACTAAATTCTTTCTTTGCTCGAGGATGAACAAAGATTAAGTTGGGGAGTGTGATAAGTGTTGAAAATTATATTATAAAGTCAATCATCTAGGTTGTAGATGGTTGAGCTAAATATAATTATATTTAAATTATTAATAAAAAAATTATTATTTTGGCCTTTTCATCACTTTGTGCATCTTTCTCTAATGAACTCTACTATGATGAAGTTCTTAGTGCTATTTAGACTCGACAAAGAAGGTTTTGTCATTTAGTCCTTCAATTAGTTCGCGACCAAATGAAATGCTATTCCTCAGGATGATAATGTAACAAGTGTAGGTCATTTTATGCCATATGTGTTGGTTGTCCTCTTAACCAAGAAGTATGAAGATACTGTTATGGCATGTAGGTAAAGTGTAGGGATACATTTCACTGAACGTAATCCAATTGTGGAGCTCTCCACAGTCAAGAGTTACTCACGAAGGAAATGGGTATAAGTGTCTCTTAGACCTGAGACCACCACGGTGACTTCCAAGCAAGTCACTGTACTTAGGTACCGAACTATCTAAATTTCTAATTCAATGATGGAAGGCTACTGGGTGCAGTCAAGTACTTGTGAAGTTGGTGTGTGTGTCAAGATGAGATTGACCCCTTCATGAGTTGGAGCAAGTGCATCACTGTATTTTAATTTAGCAAACCCTCGATCAGAGTGGTCCATGTGATGGACACTGAATTTTAAAATATGATGTTCATGAATTTTTAGGATTGGTAGTAAACCATAGATCATCCTTGGAGCATCGAGGTCAAGAGGATGAATTATACAATAACTATATTGCATGGGTTCATCATTATTGCATTGCAATTTTTTAACTTATCCAGAAGTTAGATATCATTGCTAGATGGTCACATTGATTGGTACAGAAAATTAGTTCTTATGCTACCGACTTAGGAATCAAACCTATGGGGTCACATACATAAGGAGTTCCTACCTTATCTGATGGCTGATCATAAGTCCTGATGACCTCGGACACTGTGGTCAAGAGTTTCATTGGACTGGGACTCTATGATCAGGAGTCCCACTAGATTGGGACTCTACCTTTATGGGTCCCACTAGACTAGAACTTAAAGAATTATTTGTTTGAAACTCTTTGATCAAGAGTTCCACTGGTATGGAACTTTATGATCATGTGTTCCATTCATTTGTGACATAGGGTTCAAGAGTCCAACTAGTTTGGGATTCTTCAGGAGTTTAATGTTGATGGGACTCTATTGCCCGAACACCCATCTGATTGGGAGTCTGATATTTTTGATGGATTAATTAGCAATTCGATTGCTGAATAGCTTAATTAGAGTGAGTAAAGAGGATTTGATCAAATCCAATTGAATTTGATTCAATTGAGTTTGACCCAATCAGGTCATAAGATGACCTAATTGCTTTGGAAATTTCGATCCTGATTTGATCAGGATCTGGACCTAATTAATTTTTAATTTAATTAGAAATTAATTAGTTTAGATTAATCCTAATATTTTTATGTTTGACCTAGTCTAATATGGTCTGGATAAATTAGTTTGGTTGAAACAAATTTAGACCAAGTCAAAATGAGTTTGAATTTCAAACTTGTTTTCTCCCAGCACCACTTCACATTTTTCCATGCATCTCTTTTTTCTACATGATTTTTTTTCATGTAGATGAGATGTATCTACACCCTCTTCTTATCTCTCTTTGACTTGGTCCAAGGGTTGGGCTAGTATAAATTTAAGTTGAATTTTGAATTCAACTTAGATTGTTTTGGTTGAAACCACTTAACCATCACATCCTTATCCAAATCCCACACCTCCTTTGTGTTTTCTCATGCACATTTTGTGCATTCTAGGTGTGGGCATGCAAAAGGAGAGTCCTTATATGTGTCATCCACTTGGGAGGTAGTGTTAGAAGCAGATAAGGAGACCACTTGAATTTTGAATTCAAGTGGTTGGTTTGGTTTGAAACTTATCCACTGCAGATGCTTTCCACACTGTGTCACCCATTTTAAAAGAATTTTTTTTTTTATGGGTGTGCATGGATGAGCATGGGGTCATCTGAGAGGAGTTTGTGAGGTTTCCTAGAGAGAGAAAAGGTGGGTGCATTTTCTTGGGGCGTGAGAAAATTCCAGCATAAGAAAAAACTTCTCTTGTGCCCTTACTCTCTCTCGCACCACTTCTATAATTTTTATGTCTTTAGTTGCCCATCTAAAAATTAGTTTTGAGAGTGGGTAATAGTAGAAAGGAGAGTCCTTGACCCGTGAAAATTTGTTTCATGAAAAAACTCCAATGAGAGAAGGTGCGAGAGGGTATCCATCATGTTAGGATTTTCTGGGTGAGTGAAACCCTAGATCTGGGTCTCTAGGTTCGGGTGGAGAGATTGAGTGCTATGAGTACCTGATCTCCACCAAACATCAGACATCGACTCATCATCCTCCATACTCCATGTTCTGATTTTTTGGAGTTTCTGCGAGATCAGAAAGAAGATGATCAATTAGATCGATCATGATCAGCCATCAAAATTTTCGACGAGGAGCCAGCACTCTAGTGGAGCTGGTCGGGATTAGGAGCTCCGTGTGGACCAACTGTAGAGGTTGGACTAGTGTGCGACTGTGGCACGATACTAGAGAATTATTTTAATTGATTTAGATGATGGAGATCAGCTACCCATGCACAGGTATTGAGTTATGAACTCATATCGATCAGTAGTTTCAATTTGCTGATCGATCGTATTTAAATTTCAAATTACATATTATCATGTCTAGATCCTAAGTAGGATTCAAATTGATTAGATCAATACATACAGTAGATTAATATTTGATTAATTTTAGTTTTTGCTACTTTAATTTTAAAAATATTTTGAAAATGCATGCTAAAAATCCTGCTTGATTACCATCAATAGTATCAGAGCCTGGTTGCTTGACTTGTCTAATATGTAATTAGAAATTAAATGTTAGTATATTTGATATGCTTAATCTAGATAACATAGTAATCGAGAATGAATGAGCCACCAAGCCATCAGTCATAAGGGACAAGTATGGTTTAAGGGCCTTGTCCTCCTATTCAGTGGGGATCCCTTATGGCGGTAGGGGTGCCACCATGAACTCATTCATTAAGATCAACAGTGAAAGAATTTTAATGATTAAAATATTTTAATTAAAAAATTAAATATGAATATATTTTAAATTAAATCTAAAAAGTTGATTCATAGTTTAATTTTTATTATATTTTATTTTTTTTTAAAACTAGCAATAGGTTGCTATTTGAGAAATATGCTGACCCATTTTTGAAATGAGTCAACCCATTTAGAAAATAGAAAATAAAAATCTTTCAAAATTTAAAAACTATTTTTGAAATGCCGAACCCTGACTCATCAGCCCAAAAACTTAATTAAAAGAATTAAGTGTTGTCTTCTAAGTTCTAGAATTATGAATTAAAGATCCTAAGACAAAATCATAAGACTGTGGGTTAAATGGTTAGATGAATTAGATCCATTAATTGGGCTAGACCTAAGATTAGTTGAAGAATAGATTAATCTAGAGTAGTTGATCAAATCTAACCAAGTGTTGAATTAGATTAGGTCAAAGACACTCTAGAATCAACTCCAACAGTTGTAGTTGGACAAGTCCATGTCTTTAACTAGACTAAGATGGACTTGATCATGGCTGCGCGATTAAGCCCAAAATTGTTAGGTTGATCAGATTAAAACTAATTAATCGATTGGTGTCTAAGGTAAGTTTGGTAGACTAGATCGGTGGTTTTAATTGGAAGCTACTTGCACTGATTCGATCTTTGATGAGTTAATGGCATATTTCTTCCATTGATCTTACTTACCTAGCCGACATGGTCGATTGGAATTTGTTTGGATCACTTGGTGATTCAGACTGACCCATGTCATTAGGAATCAGTTTGACTGATTTCAATCAGTAAGACTGAGTAAGGTGTCCATGGACCTAAATTGATCCTAGTCCTAATCTATTGACTTGATGAAGTTAGTGAGAGGATTTGACTTGGTGAAGTTAGTAGGAGAAATTTGGTCCATATCCTTTCTATCCTTAAATCACATGTGAACTAAATTCTCTAAATTATTAGGTCCGTAAGATGACTAAGTTATGGGGATAACCGAATCATAGCCTCCAATTAAGGTGAATAGTAATAAGTCCAATTTTCTGAATGAACATTGGAGGTGCCTTACACCTGGTGTTTGTTTGGATATTAAAATTAGTGTACATCATATGATGATTAGGTCGTACTCTCTTAATGGTAATCAGATTAGCTAGAGCTTTACTCAGGCTTGGTTATCATTGGTTTGATGCACTGAAGTCAATCATGTTAAACATTGGACCTAACCAAATCTTTTCAGTGGAGGCTATAGCCTACTGATTTGGCATCTAGGGCAAAATCTAAATACCAAAAATTATTTAAAGAAATAATTAATTATAAACCTATTGGTAGATGCACACAGGATAGCCAGAGCTTTCCTCAGGCCCATATGTAGTCTATGTGGATTCCAATACCTGCTAAGGAGTTAGTGTAATTCCTCGAATTGGAGTTAGAGGCTACCAATTTGTTAAAAATAGTGGGAGAACCTATAGACTAATGTCCAAGTCTTTAGGATTAATTAATTCAAGTACTAATAAGGTTTCATATTTTTCTTTCAGATAATTAGAATGGTTAGAGTTAGTCTACTTCGTTCATTATTGGACAGTGCAAGTATTTAGGACCTAAGAATAAGAAGTCTAGTGTTGACCCTAATAAGGCAGACCCAAAGAGGAATTATCCTCTTAACCCAAATAGGTTGAACAGGAGAAATTAGCAAGTGGTTGCTGGTCAAGGCTTTTATATGATAACACCTTGCAATTTCTCCGTATATGATACATCTACCTAGGTATTGATACCGAAAGTTTGATTCATATATGCAATTCATTGCATGGACTTCAAATTGAAAGAAAATTCAAGAATGGTCATAGATTTCTTAATGTTGGGTATGGAAGTCAAGTTTTAGTGCAAGCATTGAAAACTCTTGAATTATTTTTTAAAAATAATTATGTCATTTTAAGTGACTGTCACTATTGTCCATCTTTTATGATGAACATAATATCCATTGGACTTTTGGCCCAAGATGGTTATAGTTTATCAATAAAAGAATATTATTGTGATATCATTATGAATGATGTCACAATAATGTAAGAATAATTAAGAAATGATATTTATATTTTATCACAGCCTATTAGTATAATGTACACATCGAATAAACAACCAAAACTAGATAATGTCATTAATGCTTATCTTTGGCACTGTAGACTCGATCATATAAACAAGAATAGAATTAACAGATTAGTCAAGGAGCGTATCCTTGATATTGATGATTATGAATCATTGAATTTCTATGAGTTCTATCTTCTTGGTAAGATGACCAAATCACCTTTTGCTGGAAAGGGTGAGTGGGCCACTAAGCTTCTAGGTCTAGTACATACTAATGTATATGGACCTATGAACACATGTGTTAGAGGTGGGTTTTATTACTTCATTACATTTATTGATGATCTATCTAGGTATGGGTATGTCTATCTTATGAAGAATAAATTCGATTCATTTGAAATGTTCAAATGATATCGAAATGAGATAGAAAAATAACCTTGAAAGAGTATTAAAATTCTTCAATCTGATCGAGAAGGTGAATATCTTTTCAATAAGTTTCTGACATATCTAGGAGAGAATGAGATTCTCTCATAATGAACCCCTCCTAGAACACCACAGCATAATGGTGTATCTGAAAGGAGGAATCAAACCCTGTTGGACATGGTTCGGTCCATGATGGGGTTTACAAGTATATCGATTTCATTTTAAGGTTATGCACTAGAAACTACCTATTTTATTTTGAATAATATTTTGAGCAAGTCTGCTGCAAAGACTCCATATGAGATATGGACTGGGCATATGCTGACACTCTCTCACTTTAGGGTTTGGGGATGTCTAGCTTATATTAAACATTTACAGTCAAAAAAGCTTGGACCTAGGTCAGATAAATGCTTGTTCATAGGGTATCCTAAGAAAACTAGGTGTTATTACTTCTACCTTGTTGAAGCATAAAAGGTGTTCATCAGTAATAGAGCAGTCTTTTTGGAAAAGAAGTTTCTTAGTGAAGGAACAGCTGCCTCTAATGTTGAGCTTAATGAAGTTTGACAAGAGGAAGAACCGACACATTCCAGTGAACCTATAAAACTAGATTTGATAAGATCAAATACAGAGACTATTGATACGGCATCGAGAAAATTCGATAGAGTACCGCATCAATCGAACAGATACTATGGTTTCTTGATTTGAGATGATGATCCTATTGAACTCGATGAGAGCAATAAGGATCTGATCACCTACGTGGATGCCATGTAGAGGTCCGACTCTGATAAGTGCTTGAAAGCCATGAAGTTCGAAATGGAGTCCATGGACACTAGTTGATCTACCTGAAGGGGCAAAATCCATTGGGTGTAAGTAGATTTTTAAATGAAAATGGGATGCAGATGGAAAGGTGGAGACCTATAAAGGTCATCTGGTTGCTAAGGAATATCGTCAACATTATGCTATTGACTATGATGAGACATTTTCTTCAGTGGCAATGCTCAAATCTATTCGAATCATGCTTGCGATAGTGGCATACCTAGACTATGAGATCTGGCAAATAGATGTGAAAACAGCATTCCTAAATGGAGAGCTAGATGAAGAGGTGCATATGATACAGCCTAAGGATTTCACATCTATGGATGAGTTTAAGGTGTACAGGCTTCAAAGATCCATCTATGGATTGAAGCAGTCATCACGGAGTTGGAACATGCATTTTGATAAAGTAATCAGAATGTATGGCTTCATTAAGAATGGAGAAGAACCCTACGTGTATAAATGGGCCAAGGGTTCTATTGTTGTATTTTTTGTACTGTATGTTGATGACATTCTCTTAATCGAAAATGATATTCCTATATTATAGGGAATAAAGGTTTGGCTGTCATCTCAATTCTCCATGAAGAATTTGGGAGAAGCTTCTTACATTCTAGGGACAAAGATCTATAGTGATAAATATAAAAGTTTGCTAGGATTATCCCAATCCACGTACATTGATACCATGCTGAAGAGGTTCAGCATGGAGAATTTCAAGAAGGACTATCTGACAAGAGCGCAATGTTATCGTTAAGACACTTTGTTTATCAGTTTAATCCGACTTCTTAAAATAATTAAAAATACCTAGATAGCAGTGAGTTGAGTCAAATCCACAAGGAAGGTAGTATTTTAGATTTGAAATTTTTGATTTTTGAAAAAAAATAAAAAGAATTTAAAAATAGAATTTGAAATCAAAAATTAAAAATTAAAATTATGAAGTAAAAATTAAATTATGCAGAAAAATAAACTTGGTACTAAGATCTACTAATTAGATCTTAGCATCTACTTGCAGTAAAATAAAGAGCAATAATTAAAGTACAAAAATTAAATTATAATATAAATAAAGAGCATTAAATTAAAGAGCATAAAAATAAATATTATATTAATTAAAAGGTTCATAATTTAAATGCATAAAATTTTTAAAAAAATAAGATAAAATAGCCTAATCTCTGATCTTGGATCGACATTGGTGGAAAGATAATGTAGAAGCCTAGCTTTTCCACTTGATACTAGTTGCCTCGAAGAAGCCATTAACCCAAATCCTGGCTTCACCCTATACCAAAGCTTTACATTAATCAAAGATAATGAATTCTAGAGGCTTGGGATACTTTTTATAGAGCTAGGAGGAGTGGAGGATTTTCTTTTAGGCAATGTGGGCCTAAGAGCCTTTTTTTATTCATCAAAATATAAAGAAATTTGGATCAAAATCAGATTATGTTAGTCTGGATGTGTTTTGGCCATTGGATGCTAATCAAATGGCTCCAAAATCAAGCAAAAACCCTTTAAAACTCCTTTCGATAGTCGGATTGACTATAGACCATCATATCGCGCTTTGATGGATAAGATCGGGCTATCGGATCAAGCGTTGGTGTTTGATTCACTGTCGAAAGGGTTCTGGACCATTGGATCTGAGTCAATTATGAGCACTGCCATCCGATGGTGATCCGCATGAAGCTGACTTCGAATCAAATTCAGTTTTAAACCTCCACCCTTCGATCTTGATTGCAAACAACTACAACCGCACAATTACACCTTTACTGTTCTCATGGATCGCATGGACCGGCCTCACTGGACACCGCAGCCAATCAGTGCCTCCTATCATCGAGTGAAAAGACCAAAATATCCTATGAGCCATGATAGATTCTCTATAAATCCTTTAAGGGTCTTGGTCCACCATGTGTCGCTCCGTTATTTGCTAGTTGTCACTGAGCTGGCGGTCTACGCCTGATTTCGTGGATCGATTGGCTGGCTAGCTAGGCTTGAGTCGAGTTGGTTGGTGCACTAGCTTGGGTGGCTGGCTAGGCATGTTTGGATGTGCTGATTGACATGGCACAGCGACTTGAGCTAGCTAAGCCATATGTTATTTTTCATTCAATTTTTATTTATTTTATTTTTTAGAAATTCATATCTTCTTTGTTTTAGCTTCGTTTTGCTCGAAATCTATATCATTATGATTAAAAAAATAAGCTCTTTCCACTGATAATAAAATTTTATTTTTTATTTTTATTATTTTTAAATTAATAAAAATATAAATTTCTTAAAAAGTTATATTAATTAATTATTAATTCTTAAAAATAAATATTAATTAATTAATAAATTGATGCTTTTATAGATGAATTTATGGTACTTATCATAATCCCCAACTTAAGCTTTACTCATCCTCGAGTAAAGAAAGAATTTAGTTTTAAATACTTTTTAATTTTAGAGTTTCGAATTTTACCGAAGTAGTTTTCAAAATGGCTATTAATATTCAGTAGAGCTTAAGTGAACATATCATTGGGATATTAATACTTACCAATATAAAAATTAAGTAAAGAATATTCAATTTTTCTAAACCTTTTCTAAATTATCCTACCTTTATATTTGAATTATCTAAACTTTCATATGGACAAGTGTATTGTTACTTCTATCTTTCATTTATTATTATTATTATTTTTATATTATCAATTTTTTGATGCGAATATCATTGCTTACTTAGACAACGGAATTCGATTACTTGATGAAAAACTACTATATATATTTATTTTTTAATATTGTACCATTATTGAGTGTCTTAACTCGTTAAGCTTTCTATTTGATCTATGTAGCGAGTCTTGGGTCAATGACTCCCAAATCAATTTACTTTAAGATATTAGGTATAGAATACCCCTCGGACTTACTAACTCAAATCAAAAGGACTACGAGTTAAGACTAGCTTTACAATGAGCTTCTTTGCCCTTCCCATCTTTTGACGTGAAACTCAATGCTTGCTTAGACAAAGAGGTCCGATTACTCAGTGAGAAGTACTTAAAAATTATTTTATTTTAATAATTTTTTTATATAAAAAATATATAGTTATCCTACATAAGCCTATAAAAAGTAGACTTTTCTTTAATATTAATAGAAATAATTAGAAATACTCAAAAAAAAACTTTTTATATTCTAGACTTAACTCTTTATTGGATTTTCTTAATACTTGATCCCTCAACATCTCATAAATTCTCTAATCTATGCATCAATTTTATTTTAAAAATGCTTAGCTTAACTCAATTCTTAAGCATAATGAGATGTTTAAATACTAAATACTAACTTTTTTGAGAACTTAAAAAATTTTAAAAATTTTATTACTCTCCCATCCCCTAACTTAATCGACATTATCCTCAATGGAGAAGAAAAAAATAAAGAGTGTAATAAAGAACAAGAAAGAATACACCTGAAAATATATTTGGTCCAGCATATGTCTTGGAAAATTTGGGATCTCCCTCCAACTTATTCAAATTATCCTAAAAAAAATCAACTAAAAAAATAAATTAGACTAAAGAAAATTAAATATTGGGTTGCCTCCCAACAAGCGCTAAGTTTACTGTCTTCAGCCAAACATAATGCAGCTTACCATCCTGTATCAAATATTGGATTGATAAATTCTAATAGTATTAAATTGCCAATCTCAAAAAGATAGTTTATGATCCCCTTATTGATATAATCATTGTTAATTTTAGGGACATAATTTATGATCCCATTCTTAAATCCTTGTTTGTTAAGAGTTTCTCCTATTTGTTCCTCTAAAATGCTCATGAATTGAGTTTTTGTATTGGGAGTTAAGTTTAACTCACTAGGTATTGGAAGGGTGTCTAAAGATGGATTTAATTCTAGAGGTAAATTAAAGTGATCTTGCTTAAACAACTCCATTGACACTTCATTACATACCTCTTGATTTTTGTAAGAAGAACCGACTTCTAGGGTTGAAGGAAATAGGACATTAGGTTTATAAGTCTTGAGTAAATCATTTACTCTCTTTATTCCTATGTCTATCTTATTTAAACTAGAACCAGCATCAGTACTAGTTTTGGACTTAGATTCTTCTATATGGTTTGTCTCAGTACTAATCTATTCCTCTAAATTTTTATTTTGACTAGCATCAGTACTAGCCTCTCTTAACTAGTCTTGGTATGGGTTCATAAGAATCTTGTAGTTTTTAAGTTCAGGAATTACTTTGGCATTCTTAAATTGGGAATTCTTTAGTGAGATATTAAATTGATAACTTGATCGAGATGGTTGGTGGACATTAGATGGATTGTTTGAAATTGGTAGGCTCAGTAGTTGATCTAGTTCTCTCCTCATGTTAGACTCAACTAATTATCCTATTTGAGCTTCTAGCTTGGCGATAGGTTCTTGTTGAGTCAAGATCGATTATTGTTGATTTAGAATTAATTATTAAAGTTGGTTAAATCTATCATCAGCTAGATTGGTCTATTGAGGAGATGGGTATGATAGCTAGTTGTTATATGATGGCTGGGTAAACTGACTAGGCTGACCATTATTATAGGCATAGTTTTTGTATTGGGGTCTATTTTGATAGTTTTGAATAGGTAAAATTTGGGTCTGAGCTTGAGTCTGTTGAGGTATCCAAGAAAAATTATGATGGTTGCTCCAATCTGGATTATATAAATTTGAAAATGGGTCATCAATCAATTTGGAGTAACCTTGAGCAGCTTGAACTTGTTCTTGGATAAAATGTGAAAACTAAGCAGTGATAGGACATTCACTCATATGATGGGTTGGGCTAGCATAAATTAAACAAATCTTCTAACAATTAGAAGGTGATGTGAATTGTGCAGAAGATTGTTGATCGAGGGTTAGGAGTTCATCTAATTTCTGGATAAGAAGGTAAATTTTATCTAATTTTTGAACTATTAGGTTCAAGTCAGCCATTTTATTATCAGGTTTAATATGAATTAACCATTCAATTAAGTTCAACTAAATTAGAAAAACCAATTTCCTACCGTGCATGTATTAGTGTAACCCTAATGTATCTTTCAAAATTTTTAGATTTTTTAGAATTTTTTTATATATATTTTTACTATTTTATTATATTATTATTTTTAAAGAATTTATTTTTTAAAAATTAATTATTTATTATTTTTAATTTAATTTAGTTATTTTTAATATTTTTTAGTTAGTTTAATTTAATTTAATTTAATTTTTAATTTATTTTTTAAATTATTTTATTTTATTTTTAAAGAAAAAAAAGAAGAAAGAAATAAAAGTTCTAAACAAGAGGTCCTAAGGAGCCTTAGAACTAAGAAGAGAGAGAAGAATTTTGTTTAATTAGGTGTGATGTTGGTTAGCAATCAAATTAGTCAATCAATCCTATCTAAGGTTATTCTAGATCTAGATAGCACTTAACTGCTAAGGTCACCTTCGAGCCTCTAAGCTCAAGACTGATTAACTGACTTGGCCAAGTAAGTATAAGATGTGGAAGGTTTCCTACTTATTGCTTTCCTTAGACACCAACAGAGTTGGCTAGGTCAGACAACGGAACCAATTAAAAATTACCTACTTTGAACTACTTGCCTTAGACATCAAGTAATTAACCAATCTAAACCTGGTCCAACTCTAAGGTTTTCTTGTCCTATTGAGCTCTAATATCCATAAGGATTGACATCTAATTGATTTTAAGAGTTAAGGTTTGGGTTAATGCAATATGAAAGTTGATTGTTTGTGGGCCAAGAAAGGGTGATCAAATCTCCACCTTATCTTATTTAATTGGTTATGCCCTTAAATTGATTCAATATGATATGCATATTCAAATTTTCAAGTAAGAGATTCTATGCAATTAAACTAGATGCATGTAATTAATTAAATTTTGAAAAGCTCACCTTGCCTCCAGCAATCACCAAAAATAAAAATAAAAACTACTATGATGGATGCTCTAAGCAGTTAGAATTTCTGCTCTTATCATGAGATTTTTAATTAGATTTAAGCGGATAATTTTAATAATAAAAAGAAAAAGAAACTAGGGTTAGGATTGATCTCACCAAACATGATTAGATGCTTTCTTCCTTTTCTTTTTTTTCTCTTTTTTTATGCAAAATAAATAAATAAAAAATTAGTAACTAATATTTGAAAAATAAAAAGAAATAAAAAATTATTCATAATTTATTTATAAAAAATCAAAAAAATAAAAAATTTTAATTTTCATATCTTTTTTGATAGCGACGCCAAAACTTGATAAGAGCGCGATGTTGTCGTTAAGATACCATGTTTATCAGTTTAATTTAATTTCTTAAAATAATTAAAAATATGTAGATAGCAGTGAGTCGGATCGAATCCACAATGATGGTAGTATTTTAGATTTAAAATCTTTAATTTTTGAAAATAAAAAGAAAAGGATTTGAAAATAGAATTTGAAGTAAGAAATTAAAATTAAAATTGTAAAGTCAAAATTAAATTATGCAGAAAAGTAAACTTGGTACTAAGATCTACTAGTTAGATCTTAGAATCTACTTGCAGTAAAATAAAGAGCAATAGTTAAAGTGCAGAAATTAAATTATAATAAAAATAAAGAGTATGAAATTAAAGAGCAAAAAAATAAATATTGCATTAATTAAAATATTTATAATTTAAATACATAAAATTTAAAAATAAAAGAAAACAAAATAAAATAGCCTCTGATCTTGGATCGGCATTGGCAAAAAATTGGTGTAGAAGCCCAGCTTTTACTCTCAGCACCAGTTGCCTCGAAGCAACCATTAACCCAAAGCATGACTTCACCCTATACCAAAGCAATACCTTAATCGAAGATAATGAATTCTAGAGGCCTAGGGTCCTTTTTAAAGAGCTAGGAGGAGTGGAGGATTTTCTTCTGGACAATGTGGGACTAAGAGCCTTTTTTTTTCATCAAAATATGAAGAAATTTAGGTTAAAATTAGATTACATCAGTCTGGATGTGTTTTGGCCATTGGATGCTGATCAAAGGGCTCCAAAATCAAGCAAAAACCCTTTAAAACTTCTTTCCACAGTCGGATTGACTATAGACTATCGGATCGCACTTTGATGGAGAAGATCGGGTCATTGGATCAAGCACTGGTGTTTGATTCACCATCGGGAGCATTCTGGACCATTGGATCTGAGTCAGATGTAAGCGCTACCATCTGATGGCAATCCACGTGAAGCTGATTTTGAATCAAATTCAGTTTTAAACCTCCTTCATTCGATCTTGATCACAAACAACCACAGCCGCACAATCACATTTTTACTGTTCCCATGGACCGCATGGACCAGTCTCACCGCACAGCACAGCCAATCAGCACCTCCTATCGTCAAGTGAAAAGACCAAAATTTCCTATGAGCCATAAAATATTTTCTACAAACCCTTTAAGGATCTTGATCCATCACATGTCGCTCCATGATTCGCCGGTTGTCACTGAGCTGGAGGTCTATGCCTGATTTCGTGGATCGGCTAGTTGGCTAGCCTGGCTTGAGTTGACTTGGTTGGTGCACCAGCTTAGCTGGTTGGCTAGAAACATTTGGACACGCCAGCTGATATGGCGCGACGGCTTGAGCCGATTGAGCCATATGTTATTTTTTATTCAATTTTTATTTATTTTATTTCTTTAGAAATTCATATCTTCTCCATTTTAGCTCTATTTTGCTCAAAACTTATTTCATTATGATAAAAAAAATAAGCTCTTTTCATTGATTATAAAATTTTATTTTTTTATTTTTATTATTTTTTGAATATTTTTTAATTAATAAAAATATGAATTTCTCAAAAATATATATTAATTAATTATGAATTTTTAAAAATAAATATAAATTAATTTATAAATTAATGCTTTTATAGGTGAATTTATGGTACTTATCACTATCTCCTGATAGACCATGGGATTTTGCTCTTGAAGAGGGATTGTTCGATAACTCCTCAAGAGAGAGAGTGTATGAGTAGAATACCATATGCTTCGATAGTAAATTCTATTATGTACGCAATGATGTGTACGGGATCAGACATGGCAAACTCACTAAGGATAGTGAGCAGATACCAGTCTGAAAAATTATGAAGACAATCTTAAAGTATTTGAAAAATATCAAGGAGTAGTGGCTCATCTATGGAGATTCTGACTTGAAGCTTATGGGATATACTGATTTTAGTTTCAAGTTAGATCATGATGATTGCAAAAGTATGTCAAGTTTTGTGTTTATCCTAAATGGTGGAGCGATTTGCTAGAAGAGTTTCAAGAAGCACACTATAGTTGATTCTGTATGCAAGGTGGAGTATGTCACGACATCTGATGCTGCAAAAGAAGCTGTATGGCTGCAAAAGTTCATTGATGAGCTAGAAGTGGCACACTCCTTGGATGGTATGGTTCTACTATACTATGACAACACTGGAGCCATAGCTCAAGCGAAGCAGCCAAAGGCACATCAGTGCACCAAACATATTCTACGTCGCTACATTCATGTACGAGAAATCATGGAGTGAGGTGACGTCGAGCTTTAGAAGATCGACGAAAAGGAGAATGTGGTTGACCCCTTTACTAAAGCTCTAGGAATCAAAGAGTTCAGTAATCACAAATGGAAAATGGATATTTGATACTATTCTAAGTGGTTTTAGTCTAAGTGGGAGTAGTTTAAAATTGTATCCTAAAGTCAATCATCTAGGTTGTAGATAGTTGAGCTAAATATAATGATACTTAAATTATTAATAAATAAAATTATTATTTTAGCCTTTTCATCATTTTTTGCATCTTTTTGTAATGAACTCTTCTGTGATGAAGTCCTTAAGGCTATTTAGACTTGATAAAGAAGGTTTTGTCGTTTAATCCTTAAATTAGTTCATGACCAAATGATACACTGTTACTCAGAACGACAACATATCGAGTGTAGGTCCTTGTGTTCCATAAGTGTTAGTTGTCCTCTTAACCAAGAAGTATGGAGATACTATTATGGCATGCAGGTGAAGTGTAGGGGTATATTTTACTAAACGTGATCCAATTGCGGTGCTCTTTACAGTCACGAGTTGCATGTGAAGGATATGGGTATAAGTGTCTCTTAGACCTGAGACCATCATGGTGACTTGCAAGTAACTCACTATACTTAGGTACTGGACTACTTGAATTTCTAATTCAATGATAGAAGGCTACTGGGTGCAGTCAAGAACTTATGAAGTTGGTGTGTGTCAAGATGGTATTGACCGCTCCAAGTGTTGGAGCAAGTGCATCGCTGTATTTTAATTTAGCAAACTCTCAGTCAGGATGGTCCATGTGGTGGACACTAAATTTTTAAATACAATGTGGATGAATTTTTAGGGTTGACAGTAAACCCAAGATCATCCTTTGAGTATTGAGGTCAAGAGGATGAATTATACGGTAACCATATGCCATAGGATTGTCATTGTTAGGTTGTGATTTTTCAATCTATCCGGACGTCGGATACCATTGCTAGATGGTCACATCGACTGGTACAAAAAATTAGTTTTTATGCTACTGGCTTAGGAATCAAACCTATGGGGTTACACATATAAGAAGTTCCTACTTGATCTGATGGCTGATCATGAGTCCTGATGACCTAGGACACTGTGGTCAAGAGTTTCACTAGATTGGGACTCTATGACTAGGAGTCCTACTAGACTGGGACTCTATCTTTGTGGGTCCTACTAGATTGGGACTCAGAGTCTTACTTATTTAGAACTCTTTGATCAAGAGTTTTGTTGGTCTAAAACTCCGTGATCATGAGTTTCATTCATTTGGGACATTGGGTTCAAAAGTCCCACTGGTTTGGGACTCTTCAGGAGTTTCATGATGACGGAACTCTGTTGCCCGGACACCCACTCGATTAGGACTTCGATATTTTTGGTAGATTAATTAGCAATTCAATTATAGATTAGCTCAATTTGATTAAGTGATGAGGATTCAATCAAGTTCGATTGAATTTGATTTAATTGGTTTTGATCCGATCAGGTCATAAGATGACCTAATAGCTTCGGAAGTTTCGATCCTGATTTGATCAGGACCTGAATCTAATTAATTTCTATTTTGATTAGAAATTAACTGGATTGGTTTAAGCTTAATATGATTAGATTTGACCTAATCTAATATGGTCTAGTTAAATTAGTTTGGTTGAAACAAATTTTCACCAAGTCAAAATGAGTTTGAATTTCCAATTTGTTTTCTCCCTGCGCCACTTCATAGTTTTCCATGCCTCTCTTTTTTCTACATGATTTTTTCTCATGCAAATGAGAAGTATCTGCACCCTCTTCTTATCTCTCTTTGACTTGGTTCAAGGGTTGGCTAGTTTAAATTTAAGTTGAATTTTGAATTCAACTTAGATTATTTTGGTTGAAACCACTTAACCATCACATCCTTATCCAAATCCCATGCCTCCAATGTGTTTTCTCACAGACATTTTTGTGTGTTCTGGGTGTGGGCATGTAGAAGGAGAGTCCTTCTGCACAGCATCCACTTATGAGGTGGCATTGGATATGTAGGTGGTGTGGTGCTCCAAAGCCTTGGGAGGCCATGGGCGGAGCCAGGGTGAGAGCTTCGAGATGGCTAGGATAGGTGTGGTCCTAGGGCTAGGACAGGAGTTATCCTAAGATGGAGAAGGCATGTAACTCTCCACGGACTTGAGGTTCGGGTATTGAGGACCTCAAGGGGCTTAGTTGGTGCTTCGAAGACCTGAGATTCAGGGTAGAGCAAGAAACCAAAGCCAGAGAATCAAGACTATAGAAAAAAGATTTTCTGTAGGTTAGCTAGCTCAGTCCAAAATTGGAACGGCTAAGTCTCAGAGCATAGGCAGAATAGAGAGGTAAGCATTCAGAACTGCAGACATGGCATAGGACTGGGCCGGCTTAGTTTTAGAATGGGCCAACCCAATGGAACTTAGTTGGCTCAGTGTTGAGACTAAGTCGGCTCAGTATGCGGGCAGTGTTACACAAGAGTCTATTTTTGGCTAGGGTCTAGGTTGATCATAAGGGTCTTAAGGCTTGGTTTGAGAGGTCTTAAGGAGGCTAATTTATGTATGGGTTGGGATTAGATCCAAAGGATGAGAGCATGCGAGACTTAGGATCGGTGAGTGCTTTCATGTATTAGGTTAGCCTATGGGAGTTTTTGAGTTGGGGTTTATTAGGGTTCATGTGGAAACTCTAGGGTACATAAATAAGGATATTATAACTTTTACAAAAGAAGGGAATACAATTAAGCTTTTCTTCCTAACTCTCTTCTCTTTTCTCTCTAGTTTCAACACCAAAACCATAGCTTCTCTCATCTTTCTTAGATCTTCTTCAGTTTGCTGGATTAACACTCAGGTTCATGTAAGAGATCGAATCTATGGCTATGGCTCCGAGCAGCCATAGAAATAATAATTCGTACCATAGCTAGGTGATGCTTGGGACGTTGGGATCAACAATTGGTATCAGAGCCAGGTTGAGTGTGAAGAAGAAAGAAGATCAATTTTCAGCAAAGATCAGCAGCGAGATTCAGATCTAAAGGCTTTCTCCAGACTTTGCGAGGAAGAAAGAGATCACAGGGCTGCTGGCCACCATCCCTAGTTAAGATATTTCTTAGATCTATCTAGTTGCCATTATTTGATTTGGATTGATCATGGAGAATAGTGGATTGAAGGTAGGATTAGAGAAGGTTGATGGAAAGAAAAATTTCACGATGTTGATGGTATGGATGGAGGATCTACTGGTTCAGATGAGGTTGGATTTGATCTTGGAAGATAGGCCGGAGGAGATCATAGACAAGGAGTGGGTGTCTGCGGAGAAAAGGGCATGTGCCACGATTAGGGCTTATTTGGTGGATGAGATTTTGTATGGTGTGTTGGAGGAGAGAACATCCAAAAAATTATGGTCGAGGTTGTAGTAGTTGTACATAGGAAAGAACATGTGCAACTAGTTGATGCTGAAGAAGTAACTGTATAGCCTTTGGATGCAGGAGGGTGAGGATATTGTAGGGCATATTCAGCGGTTCAATCAGATGAGCATAGACTTGATCAATATAGGAGTGTATTTAGAAGAGGAGGACAAGAGTCTATTATTGCTGTATTCACTATTCGAGAGCTTCGATCCATTGGTGACAACATTGCTATATGGTTAGGAGACACTGGTGTACGAGGAGATCATATCAGTGCTCGGGTCCAACGAGCAGCAGAAATGGATGACGAAGAGAAAGGTCTTCCAGGAGAGTCTTGTGGTTCTAGAGAAGCACAGAAAAGGAAATAAGAAGGGTGAACAGAGGGGCAGCAAGGGATCCAAGAGATGCTTCAAGTGTAGAGAAGCAGGGCACTTTAAGCGGGGGTGTCCACTTTGAAAGAAGTGCAAGGAAGGAGAAAGCTCGGATTCCATCAGTATAGTCACTAAAACTAAAGATTTGGATGAGCTCTTGGTGGTCTTGAAGGAGCCTATATAGTGCGGTGCATCTGAGATGGTTTCGAACAAGACTATGGAGTGCAGAGGGTTTGAAGGGTCAACGATGGTGTTCGAGGTATAGCGGCAGACCCAGCATTGCAACGTTGGGTGGTTGGCCTCGAGGGATTTGGAGATAGAGTCAGCTTCTGTGGCATTAGGGGGACTTTAGCTCCATATGGAGCATCGGGTAGAGGTGGCTTCATGGGTGGAGGAAGCTATGATATGGGTTCAGAGCAGAGGGTTGCAGAGGGGCGACCTATATCATAGCACTAGTGTCGGGGCTGTGTAGATCTAGGTGGAGAGGATTGTGCAGGAAGATAGGCATGGCTCTGAGGGGACAATGTTAGGTGGAGCATCAGGATATGCGGTGAGTGCAAGTAAAGGAACGTTGCATGATCTCCAGGGAAGTTCAGAACAAGTGATGCAGCTGCCAAGTAGAAGGATACCTGTAACTCCTAAGATGGTGCAGAGAAACATGCCAAGGACTTCAGTGGTGTAGGCGGTCATCTCGAAGGCCTCAAAGGAAGCTCAGTAGTTGAAGAAGAATGGCAGTGGCAAGGTGAGCACGAGGGGCTATCAGGACATGCAGGGCCAGTAGGATCGTGCAAGAGGATGTTGCCAGGTGTGCCAAGGCTTGGGCACACCAAGGTGGAGATTGTTGGTGGTGTGGTGCTCCCAAGCCTTGGAAGGCCACGGGTGGAGCCAGGGTGAGGGCTTCAGGGAGGCTAGGACAGGTGTGGTCCTAGGACTCTACAGGTGTTGTTCTAGGGTGAAGGCGGCACGTAACTCTCTACGGGCTTAAGATTCAGGTATTGAGGGCCTCAAGGGGCTTGGTTGGTACTTTGGAGACCTGTGATTCAAGCTAAAGCAAGGAACCAAAGTCGGAGAATCAAGATTATAGAAAAAAGATTTTCTGTAGGTTCATCGGCTCACCCAAAATTGGGTCGGCTAAGTCTCAGAACATAGGCAAAACAAAAAGCTAAGCATTCGAGATTGCAGGCATGGCACAGGACTGGGGCGGCTCAGTTTTAGACTGAGTCGACCCAGTGGAACTTAATCGGCTTAGTGCTGAGATGGAGCCAGCTCAGTGCACGGGCAGTGTTACATGAGGGTCAGTTTTGGACTAGGGTCTGAGTTGATCCTGAGGGTCTTAAGGCTTGGTTTGAGAGGTCTTAAGGGACTAATTCATGTATGGATCGGAATTAGATCCAAGGGATGAGAGCATGCGAGACTTGGGCTTGGTGAGTGCTTTCATGTATTGTATTAGCCTAAGGGAGTTTTTGAGCTGGGGTTTATTAGGATTCATGTGGAAACTCTTGGGTATATAAACCAGGATATTGTAACTTTTACAAAAGAAGGGAATACAATTGAGCTTTTCGCCCTAACTCTCTTCTTTTCTCTCTAGTTCCAACACCAAAATTCTAGCTTCTCTAATCTTTCTTAGATCTTCTTCAATTTCTTGGATTAACACCTAGGTTCATATAAGAGATCGGATCTACGGCTATGGCTTCGAGCAGCCGTAGGAACAATAGGAAGTAGATAAGGAGACCACTTGAATTTTGAATTCAAGTGGTTGGTTTGGTTTGAACCTTATCCCCTGCTCATGCTTTCCACATTATGTCACCCATTTTAACTGAATTTTTTTTTATGGGTGTGCATGGATGAGTGTGGGGGCAATTGAGAGGAGTCCGTGAGGTTTCCTAGAGAGAGAAAAGGTGGGCACATTTTCTTGGGGCATGAGAAAATTCCAGCGTAAGAAAAAAGTTCTCTTACACCCTTACTCTCTCTTTTACCACTTCTCTAATTTTTATCTCTTTAGTCACCCATCTTAAAATTGGTCTTGAAGTGGGTAATGGTAGAAGGGAGAATCCTTGACCCATGAAAATTTGTTTCACAAAAAATCTCCAATGAGAGAGGGTGGGAGAGGGTTTCTAGTGCGTCAGGATTTTCTAGTTGAGTGAAACCCCAGATCTTGGTCTTCGGGTTTGGGTGGAGAGATTGAGTGCTGTGAGTACCGAATCGCTTGTTAGATATGTGTGCATTAGAAGCCAGAATTGGCTAACACTTGTAATGCACTTCTAGAGGCAAAATTATAATTTTGACTATAAATAATAAAATAGATTATTTTCTATCACATATGTGTATTTAGTGTCTGTGATATATCCCTTGAGTTAATGGTAATGATAATTCTTATTTTCAAGAGTTGAAAATTTAAGACATGAATTTTCATTTATTAACTCATAAAAGGCTCCTGACTGTAGGATTGCCATGAGGATGGTGATTGATCAGGAAGGTTAATGTACAATCGCTTCTTCATAGTAGATAAGTCTTGAGTCTACGGTATAGAGATACTGGAGCGAGAGTATAGGTACTCATTAGAGAACGAGGACACTGAGCGCGACCACCTCGAGTAGTTATAAGAAAGTCTACCTTCTCATTGATGACTGACTCGAAGCTACAGTGGCGTGTCTGGTTCTTTGACCTGAGGTGCATCGGCAGTTTACCTTGAGAGTGTTATAGTTTGACTATACCATGACTCAGTCTCCTAGCCATTCGGGAACCCTGAGGTGTATGTTGGCTATAGCATGTTCGTTGTAGGAATTGGATTGCACCAAGATGGAATCTATCTACATCGGTGGATGAGGAGCAGTCCTATGATGATCATGAGAATAAAGTCCATAAGCCCATGGTCATGGCAGAGAGTGAAATAATAGAAAGAGTTTCTATTAAGGTTTTCACATCGGACTTGAATCGAATGATTAAATCATATGATAAGAATTAGTGTTTGACAAGTTCACCTTAACCCTAATCTGATCAGGGGCTTAAGATAGAAGAACTTAATCACACAAGTAGCTGCACCAAGAGTTTCATTTTTAGTTTTGATGGGTTGCCACCATATACTGCTAGGTGTCATTGGTGGATTTTAGGAGCAATTAGAATGATTTAGATGATCGATCATTCTAGTTGTCTGAATCAGAAGGATTCTGATCTAACGAAAGGAGTTTCAATGATGTTGATGATGGAGATCATGATATATTCCATTACTATACAGAACTAAACCTAACTGGGTCACACAATCAAGGGTTTGGATCTGTATATCATCAATTGGACTAACCCAGTTCAATTGATTTGAATTAGATTCAATTAAGTTCAATAAAATCATGCTAGCACATGATTGAGCCTAACATCCTCCTTTTTATATCATTAAAAGTTGTCTCGACTAAGCCAAATATGTTTATGCTCACTCAGGTACCTTTACCTGGTTTGACTGGAGCTTGATTAAGTTCAAGAAAATCATGCTAGCACACGATTAAGCCTAACATTCTCCTTTTTCTATCATTAAAAATTATCTCGACTGAGCCAAATATATTTATGCTTACTCAGGTACCTTTACCTAATCTGACTGGAGCTTGTCCAGGTCAGAAAAGGATTATCTTAATTTATGAGATAAATTTAAGACAACACCTGCCATTTTCCATCATCTGCTAATTCTTGTCCTTTGACTTTGGTCAAACATTGACCTTTGACCCTTGGATATCTGTCCATGTGTTATGCACCCATAGGAGAGTCTTATTGACCAAGTCCACCTACCATTTGTTAGGCAGATGGAGGGTGCACGCCTAGGATGGCGTGCGCCCCATGTGGATATACACTGGAGTCCCATACGGCTGGGACTCAAGGTTGCTTCTTGGATTCAAACTAGGTAACCCTTACCTATAGACTTTAACCAGTCTAAGGCATAATCTATGGATGAACCTATGGGGCTCTCATCTAATTGAATCAGGTGATGTCATCCTATCAATCAGATTTAGATATGATTGTACGAAGCAACGCGATTGGTCGGGATGATGCAGCATTGCATGGTGCAGCAGGATCTATAAATAAACCCTATCTGAGCCCAACTTTAAGAAGAGTTCCTCTTAGCCCATGCCCCAAGGCTGCCCCTCTCCCTCCTCCAAGCCATCTTCAAACCTCTCTCTCCTCTCCACGCCCAAGCAAGTTGGGCTTCAGTTTGGTGCGATCCAGGCAAGAAAAGGCTAACGAGAAATGAAGAAGGCAGCACTATTGTAGAGACGACTGCTAATCTTTGAAAGGAGTTTCGAAGATCCTCCAAATTAGATCTAGATCTAATTTTTGGAGAAAAAAAAGAGAAGAAGAAGATCTTCAGATCCAATCTGAGTGGATATCGGTAGAGGCGAAGCACTTGCATGGCTAGATCGAGAATCTCAAGCAATCAGCAGGATCATCAACGAATAATCGTATTACCCAATATCAAGATAACATTAATTTAAATTTAATTTAATTTAATTTTTTATTTATTAGATCATAAAATTAGATCTAAAAAATGATATATCTAATTTAGATCTAAGAGGAAATTTTTGAAATATGCCTCTTGATCTAATCATATTTGAACGAACCTGATCCGAGAAAATATGATTTCTCCTTCAACTGGTATCAGAGCCAAGTTGCATTAAGTTTATTTAGAACTAATTTAATCTAATAAATTAGTGAGTTTAGATATCACATGAGATGTGATTAGATCTAAAATTAGAAAATTAAAAAATTAAAATTAATTAATCTAGATCTAAAATGTATGAGATACATAACTAGACTAAGAATAGAATTATTCTATGTGTAGTCTAGTATAATCATAATTTTTATTTAATTAAATATGATTTTGAGATCTATTTATTTACTGTTTTCTAATATTATAAATTTTTTAATTAGATCTAAAAATAGAAAATAAATTAAATTTAATTTGTTCATATGAGATATGATAGTTGCATGTTTAGACTGATTGTAGAATAGTTCTACGAAAGGGTCTAGATTAAATTTTGTTTAATGTGATCAAATTTAAATTTAATTTTTTAGATGATTATGAGATAATTTAGATCAAAAAAATATGCATGATATGATGTATGCAAAACATGTTTTAATTAGATCAATTATTATATGAGATATATGCTTAGATCTAATTAGTTTTCTAGATTAGTTGTATTTCTGATTAAGGCATTTCCCTTGGACGTTCGGTCATAAGAACAAAGTAGGGTTTAAAGACCCTCTCCTTCCATTCGATGGGGTGTTCTTATGATGTGTAAGGGTGCTGCATATTTATCCTTAATCAAAAATTAAAAACTTACTTTCTACAAAATCCTATATCCTGAAATCCTAGGATCTTATTTACATATTTTGTTTATGAACCCTAAACTTAATTAAGAATTAAGATTATAAAATATATTAGGTCTAAAATTAGAATTTTAGTCTAAGAAAATTGAGAATTTTCAAATCTAAGACATGTCCATAAAATTGGGTTCGGGCTTAGGTAGCTCAATTAGGTCTAAGCGATTGATAAAATTGAATTAGGAGTTGGTTAGATGGGATCAACAGTGCTTAAATTGACCATCCTAATAGGATTAAGTCTGAGTCAAGATCGAGTCACATGAGTGATCGATTAAGCTAAGACCTAATTAGGCTCAGTGGTTAAAGTCTGGATTATAGGCTAACCCGATTGGTTCTGACTCAACAATTTGGTGTCTAAGGTAAGTTTGGTAGATACGACCGACTGATTTTTAATTGGGAGCTACTCGACTCGAATGCATTCTTGTCAAGTTAATGACATATCCCTTCCATCGGTCTCACTTACCTGGCCATGTTTGTTGACTCAGTTCTGATCTGAGGTGGTCAATAATCCGAGCTAACCCATGCCACTAGGTTAGTCATAATGGTTATGACTATGTCAAGTCTAGTTTAATGAGACCTAAATCAAATCTCCCTAAGAAAAGATTAAGTCAAGGTCTTCGATAATTGAAGATGTGTGGGCCCTTCCTAGGGTTAATTATTTTTGACTGGTTACAGTGGCTCAGTTGCACCGAAAAGATGCAACCATGTCTATTAGGCATTGGATGTTATAGGCTGGAGGATGGATTGGGCTCAATATTTTGGATACGGTGAGAGATCCAATTAGAAATCCAATTTATGCAAATAGTGGGTCTGACTTAACTAAGGAATGAACCAATATTCCAGACATGATGAGATTCACGAATTAGAGACCACGTTTGGGTGCATTATGATTAGGGAATCATTGAGCAAGAGTTGTTCACTCATTGGCTAACCCATCACCAATAACTGTTAGGTGAGGTGATGAGTCGGTCGGTGGGACTGCACCATCCACTAGAAATCCATAATCGTGAAGATTTTCACATCAATACAAAGGGAGTATAGGGACTCGAGAAAATAGTGGGAGCTAATTTATTTAAAAATAAAATTTTTAAATAAATTGAGTAAGTCTTAATTACAATATCTAACTAGAAATTTTGACTCTCTATTGAAAAATGTCTGAATCCAATCCATTAGCACGAATTCGGAACATGCATAGACTGATCGGACCAAATTATAAGGATTGGCTCCGAAACTTCAAAATCATTTTGGGTTTTGAGAAGTTAACTCATGTACAGGATCAGGACTCTCCCACCTTACCAGCTCATCCATCCACTGAGCAGAAAGCATCTCTGGATAAGTGGACAGACGAAGATAATAAGGTCAGATACTATATTAGGCTCAATGTCCGATGAACTTTAGTGCCAACATGAAGATATCAGAATTGCTCGCTAAATGTTGGCTCACCTATAGGAGATGCTTGGTGAATAGAGTGGCACAGCCAAGTATCAAGTCACTAAACGACTATTCAAGGCTAAGATGCACGATGGATAGTCAGTCCAAGAACATTATCTGATGATGATCAAAAAGTTGAAAGATCTTGAGAAGCTCGGAGTGAGGTTGGACTTGGATCTACAGAATGACATAATTATGCAATCCTTGACTGATGTGTATGGGCAGTTCATCATGAACTACCATATGCATAAAGTTCAAAATTTCTTGGCCGAACTTATGAACATGCTGGTTACTACTGAGCTTTTCATTAAAGGTTCTAAAGGATCAGTACTTTCTATGGAATGGACTTCTTCCAAGAGAAAGTCTTTTGGAAAGAAGTCTGTGAAAAAGTAGGTGGAAGGAGGAAAGAAGAAAAAGGCAGAGCCAAAGAAGAAGGCCGTTGACAAAGGAAAGTATTTTCATTGCAACAATGACAACCACTGAAAATGGAACTGCCCTACTTACCTAGCCATCCTAATGAAGAAGGAGGTAGGTCCTTCTAGAGGTATGCTCATTATTGAGTCTAACCTTATGGTTTCTTCTGCATCCAGTTCGGTGCTTGACTCTGGTTCTAGTGCAAACTTGTGCAGTTCCATGCAGGGTCATGAGGATAGCAAGAGGCTGAGGGATAGTGAGATGATCCTGCACATCGAAAATGGAGCAAGAGTTGCTACCGAGGCCATGGGAACATACCCTCTTTGACTACCATCTGATTTAGACTTAGTGTTAAAAGACTGTTATTATGTGCCTGTAGCAAGCAGGAATTTGATTTCTGTTTCTTGCCTTGCATTAGAAGGCTATGTAATTAGTTTTCTTAAGGACTATTGTAATATTCTTTATGAAAGAAATAAAGTTGCAAGTGGTTTTCTTATTAACGGTCTTTATCAGTTACATAATGATGTATCTATTTTTAATATCGAGCAAAATGTGAATACCACAAAATGACCTAGGGATAGTCCAAATGATAGATATCTATGGCACCTAAGACTAGGTCGTATAGCAGAAGATAGGATTAACAAATTGGAGAAAATTAGGCTATTGAGTCCATTGACTTTTGAGTCATATCCAATTTGTGAATCCTATCTTCATGGCAAAATGACTAAGCTCCCTTTTGTAGGATATAGGGAAAGGGCCATGGATCTTCTTGTTAGATATATGTGCCCTAGAAGCCAGAATTGGCTGACACTTGTAATACACTTCTAGGGGAAAAATTGTAATTTTGACTATAATTAATGAAATGGGTTATTTTCTATCACACCTGTGTATTTAGTCTCTGTGATACATCCTTTGAGTTAATGGTAATGATAATTCATATTTTCAAGAGTTGAAAATTTAAGACATGAATAATTATTATTAACTCATAAACAGCTCCCGACCATAGGATCATCACTAGGATGGTGATTGATCCGGAAGGTTGGTGTACGATCGCTTCTCTTTAGTAGATGAGTCTTGAGTCTATGGTGTGGAGACACCGGAGCGAGAGTACAGGTACTCGTTAGAGAACGAGGGCACTGAGCGTGACCACCTCGAGTAGTCATTAGGAAGTCTACCTTCTCGTCAATGACTGACTCGATGCTATAGTAGTGTGTCTGGTTCTTTGACCTGAGATGCATCGGCAGTTCACCTTGAGGGTGTTATAGTTTGACTACACCATTACTCGGTCTCCTAGCCATATGGAACCCTGAGGTGTATGTTGGCTATAGCATGTTCATTGTAGGAACTGGATTGCATCAAGATGGGATCTATCTACCTCGATGGTAGACGAGTAACCCTATGATGATCATGAGAATCAAGTCCAGAAATCCATGGCCATGGTAGAGTGAAATAATAGAAAGAGTTTCTATTTAGATTTTCACATTGGACTCGAATCGAATGATTACATCATATGACAGAGACTAGGGTTTGACGAGTTTACCTTAACCCTAATCTGATCGGGGCTCAAGATAGAAGAACTGAATCACACAGGTAGCTGCACCAAGAGGTTCGCATTCAGCTTTGATGGGTTGCCACCATATACTGCTAGGTGTCACTGGTGGATTTTGGGAGCAATTAGAATGATTTAGATGATCGATCATTCTAGCAGTTCGAA
>QRFJ01005243.1:0-29621 GCA_006176705.1 Cocos nucifera | reverse complement strand
ACCAATTGGGTTAGGTCTTGCTTGATCTGACTCGATCTTGACCCAGACTTAATCCTATTAGGCTGGTCAATTTAAGCATTGTTGATTCCATCTAAACCAACTCTTGATTCGTTTGATCACCGCTTAGACTAATTGAGCTACCCAAGCCGAACCCAGTATTATGAATATGTCTAAGATCTGAAATTCTCAATTTTAACTAATTGATATTCCATAAACTTAATTTTTATTAAGTAGGGTTCAAAAAAATATGCACAATAATCCTGGGTTTCAGGATCTAGGGTTTTGCAGAAGTAAGTTTTGGTTTCTGATTAAGGACAACATGCAGCACCCCTACACATCATAAGAACACCCCATCGAATGAAGAGAGGGCCTTAAACCTTCTTCGTTCTTAGACCGGACGGCAAGAGGAACGCCTTAATCAGGAACATGCAATACTACAAAATAATATAGATCTATATCATATATTCTTATAAAATAGATCTAATCATGGCATATTTTGCATACATTCTGTAATTAATCATGGTTTTTTCAATCTAATTATCTCATAATAATCTGAAAATTAGATTTAAATGATCTAATCAAAATAAATTCTAATCTAGATAATTATGTAGAACTATTCTAAACTAGTCTAGACATGCATCAATCATATCTCATATGATATTAAAATTAAATAATTTTTATTTTTTTTAGTGTTATTTAAACTTATATACAAAAAAGTAAATAAAGATCTAAAACATGATTTAATCAATTAATCAAAACATGCCAAAAATTCTATAGAACTATTCTATTCTAGAACTAGTCATGCATTTTCTTTCTTAGATTCAATCATTGATTTTATTTTTTGATTTCAGATCTGATCACATTCATTGAATCTGAAATTTTTTTCTAATTAAAAGAAATTAAAAATCAGATCTAAAATTTTAGAACCTGGCTCTGATACCAATTGAAGGGAAATCTGATTCCCGGACCAGGTTCGTCAGATCTGATCAGATCAAGAGATATATTTCAAAAATTTTTCTTTGATCCCAATCAGATCTTGATATATTTTAGATCTGATTATTATTATTTTAAAAATAAAATAAAATAAGATAAATTTAAATCAAATTTAATTTACCTTGATATGGGTAATCCTATTATCCGTTGATGATCCTATAAGCAGCGGAAGGTTCTGGATCTAGCCACGCAAGTGCCTGGCCTCTATCGGTATCCACTTAGGATGGATCTAGAGATTCTCTTCTTCTCTATCACATCTCCAAAAATTAGATCTGGATCTGATCTGGAGGATCTTCAAAACTCCTTTTTGAAGATCAGCAGTCGTCCTTTGCAGCAGCGCGCCTTCTAGCTTTCTGTCGCCTTTCTCTTGATCTGGATTGCACCAACCAAATCCAAAACTCCTTTTGGACGTGGAGAGGAGAGGGAGAAGGTGGTTTGGCATGGAGGAGGAGGAGAAAGGCAGCCTTGGGCATGGGGATTCTTAGATTCTTCTGGTTGGGCGCAGGGTCTTATTTATAGACTATCTGTGATCCAACTCTCTTCTTCCCAACCAATCAAACCCTTTGTGAAATCAGATCTAAATCTGATTGTGGAATAGAGTCCCCTGGATTCCTCCTTAGAGGCACCTAGACCAGTCAAATTGGTTCTTAGGAGAACTCTAATTGGAATCCAAAAGGAGATGGAGTCCTTGTCCAACAAGGACTCCTAGGTGCTCCTTTGGGCAATCAAGGGTGGCATGTGCCCCTTCTCCTTGCCAGGTTCTGGCAGGGGACAGCCCCCACCAGCTCTCCAATAGGTGCATGACGACGTGGTCAAAAGTCAAAGTGTCAATGGTCAACATTGACCAAGTCAAAGGTAACTTTTGACCAAAGTCAAAGACAAAAATGGTAGGTGACCAAAAATGGTAGGCATGTCTTACAAAATAAGAAACAACATTTTCTACCTTGGACAACCTCCAGTCAGACCATATGAAGGCCTCTGATTGAGCAAAAACTCTTTGGCTTCAGACAGGACAACTTATTTATGATAGTAAAAGAAGAACGTTAGGTTCAATCGAGTGCTAGCACGATTTTCTTGAACCTAATTGAATCTCATTCAGATCAATTAAACTGAATCAGTTCAATTGATGATCACCAGATTCAAACCCTTGTTTGTGTGACCCAGTTAGGTTCAGTTCTGTATGGTAATGGGATATGTCATGATCTCTATCATCGACATCATCGAAAACTCCTTTCGATGGATCAGAACTCTTCTGATTCGAACAGCTAGAATGATCGATCATCTAAATCATTCTAATTGCTCCCAAAATCTACAGTGACACCTAGCAGTATATGGTGGCAACCCATCAGAGCTGAATGCGAACCTCTTGGTGCAGCTACCTATGTGATTAAGTTCTTCTATCTTGAGCTCCAATCAGATTAGGGTTAAGGTGAACTCGTCAAACCCTAGTTTCTATCATATGATGTAATCATTCGATTCAGGTCTGGTGTGAAAAGCTAAATAGAAACTCTTTCTATTATTTCACTATGCCATGGCCATGGGCTTCTGAACTTGATTCTCATGATCATCATAGGGCTGCACCTCTACCACTAAGGTAGATAGATTCCATCTTGATGCAATCCAGTTCCTACAATGAACATGCTATAGCCAACATACACCTCAGGATTTCGTATGGCTAGGAGACCGAGTAATGGTGTAGTCAAACTATAACACCCTCAAGGTGAACTACCGATGCACCTCAGGTCAAAGCATCAGACACACCATTGCAGCATCGAGTCAGTCATTGATCAGAAGGTAGACTTCCTAATGACTACTCGAGGTGGTCACGCTCAGTGCCCTCGTTCTCTAACGAGTATCTGTACTCTCGCATCGGTGTCTCCACACCATAGACTCAAGACTCATCTAGTAAAGAGAAGCGATTGTGCACCAACCTTCTGGATCAATCACCATCCTCATGATGATCCTATGGTCGGAAGCATTTTATGAGTTAATAATGATTATTCGTCTTAAATTTTCAACTCTTGAAAATATGAATTATCATTACCATTAACTCAAAGGATGTATCACAGACACTAAATACACATATGTGATAGAAAATAACCCATTTTATTGTTTATAGTTAAAATTATAATTTTGCCCCTAGAAGTGTATTACAAGTGTCAGCCAATTCTGACTTCTAGGTTACATATATCTAACATAATCTAGCTTTGAATGTCTCCACATTTCCATCTACACCAATCTTTCTCTTGAAAATCCATTTACACCCAATAGGTACTATACCTTCTGGTGGATCTACCAAAGTCCAGACTTGGTTTGAGTGCATCGAGTTAATTTCTGACTTCATTGCCTCTAACCATCTCTCGGAGTCAATATTTGATATTGCCTCGTTATAAGTTTTGGGATCATCACCATGAACCCTATTACCTATGAGGAACATTTCCTCTACTTCCTTTGAAATCGTACCTAAGTATCTCTCAGGGGGATGGAAAACTTTTTTCGATCTACGAGATGGAGGTGGTAGTGACTGGATTGGCTTAACATGATTTGGTTCCATTTGGTCCTTAGCTTGTTGCTCTTATGAGACTTTCTCGTTGAGCTTGATCTGCTTTCCAATGCCGCTATCTTGAATAAACTATTTTTCAAGAAAGATGGCATGTCGACTCACAATCATATTATGATCTTCTGGAATGTAGAAATAATATCCTAATGACTCTTTAGGATATCCTATAAATTGAGTTCTGAAGGATCTAAAGTATAACTTATCCACTTGCTGTCTTTTGACATGAGTCGGACAACCCCAAATTCTGAGATGACTCAGACTCGGTTTCTTACCATGCCATATCTCATACGGTGTGGTAGGAACGATTTTAGAAGGAACCCTATTCAGCAAGTATATTGCAGTTAACAAATAGTATCCCCAAAAAAAATTTGGAAGGTCTGTGAAACTCATCATGGATCGGACCATATCTAATAGGGTCCGGTTCCTCCTTTCTGAGGCCTCATTGAGTTGAGATGTTTCAGGTGGAGTTTATTGAGAGATTATACCATTTTTCTTGAGATAGTCTAGGAATTTTTGACTAAGGTATTCACCTCCTCGATCTGATCGAAGAACCTTAATGGGTTTCTTAGTTTACTTTTCTACTTCATGTCTGAATTCTTTGAACTTTTCAAAAGCTTCATACTTGTATCTCATAAGATACACATACCCATACCTAGATGAATCATCGATAAAGATTATGAAGTAGACAAAGTTTCCTCTAGCTAACACATCAAATGGGCCGCACACATCTATATGTACTAGGGCAAGAAGATCCATGGCCCTTTCCCCATGTCCTACAAAAGGGAGTTTAGTCATTTTGCCATGAAGACAGGATTCATAAATTGGATATGACTCGAAAGTCAATGGACTCAATAGCCCAATTTTCTCCAATTTGTTAACCCTATCTTCTGCTATATGACCTAATCTTAGGTGCCATAGATATCTATCATTTGGACTATCCCTAGGTCATTTTGATTTTATGGCATTCACATTTTGCTTGAAATTAAAAATAGATACATCAACATGTAACTGATAAAGATCATTAATAAGGAAAACCACTTGCAATTTTATTTCTTTCATAAAGAATATTACAATGGTCCTTAAGAAAACTAATTACATAGCCTTCTACTATGCAAGGCAAGAAACAGAAATCAAATTTCTACTTGCTGCAGGTACATAATAACAGTCTTTTAATACTAAGTCTAATCCAGATGGTAGTCAAAGAGGGTATGTTCCTCACAGCCACGACAGCAACCCTTGCTCCATTTTTGATGCATAGGATCATCTCACCATCCCTCAGCCTCCTGCTATCCTCAGGACCCTACATAGAAGTGCATAAATGAGCACTAGAACCAGAGTCAAGCACCCAATTAGATGTAGAAAAAATCGTAAGGTTAGACTCAATAACGAGCATACCTTAGAAGGACCAGCCTCCTTATTCTTCAGGATGGCCAGGTATGTAGGGCAGTTTCGCTTTCAGTGGCCATCATTGTTGCAATGAAAATCTCTACCTCTTTCTTCTTTTCTCCTTCCATCTTTTGCTTTTTTGCAGACTTCTTCTTCTTTCCAAAAGACTTTCTCTTGAAAGAAGTCCGTTCCATAGCAAGTACCGAGCCTTTAGAACCTTTCATGGAAAGCTTAGTGGTAACTAGCATGTTCATAAGTTCGGCAAAGAAGTTTTGAAGTTTATGTATATGGTAGTTCATGATGAAATGCCCATACGCATCAGTCAAGGATTACAGAATTATATCATTCTGCAGATCCAAGTCCAACTTCACTCCAAGCTTCTCAAGCTCTTCCAAGTCCTTGATCATCATCAGATAATGATCTTGGACTGACTGCCCATCACGCACATCTTAGCCTTGAACAGTTGTTTAGTGACTTGATACTTGGCTGCGCAACTTTGTTCACCAAACATCTCCGATAGGTGAGCCAACATTTGGCGAGCAGTTCTGATATCTTCATGTTGGCGCTGAAGCTCATCATACATCGAGCCCAACATGTAGTATCTGGTCTTATTATCTTCGTCAGTCCACTTATCCCAGAAATGCTCTCTATTCAGCATATGGATGGGCTGGTAAGGTGGGAGGGTCTTGGTCCAATACATGAGTTAACTTCTCGAAATCCAAAATAATTTTGAAGTTTTGAAGCCAATCCTTGTAATTTGGTTTGGTTAGTCTATGAGTGTCCAGGATTCATGCTAGTGGGTTGGATGCAGACATTTTCCTATAGAGAGTCAAAGTTTTTAGTTAGATATTATAATTAAGACTTAACCAATTTATTTAGAGATTTTATTTTAAAATAAATTAGCTTCCACTATTTTCTAGGATCTCTACACTTTCTCTGTAGAGATGCGAAAATCTTCATAATTACTGATTTCTAGTGGGTGGTGCGGTCCCACCAACTGACTCATCACCTCACCTAACAGTTATTGGTGATGGGTTAGCCAATGAGTGAACAACTCTTGTTCAATGATTCTCTAATCATGGTGCACCCAAACTTGGTCTCTAATTCATGAATCTCACCATGTTTGGAATATTGATCCACTCCTTAGTTAAGTCAGACCCATCATTTGCACAGATTGGATTCCTAATTGGGTCTCTCACCGTATTCAGAATATTGAGCCCAATTCATCCTCCAGCCTGTAGCATCCAATGCCTAATAGACATGGTTGTGTCTTTCCGATGCAACTGAACCACTATAACCAGTCGAGAACAATCAACCCTAGGAAGGGCCCGCACATCTGTAATGGTGGAAGATCTTAGACTTAATCTTTTTTTAGGGAGATTTGATTTAGATCTCATTAAACTAGACTTGACATAGTCATAACCATTATGACTAACCTAGTGGCATGGATTAGCTCAGATTATTGACCACCTCAGATCAGAACTTGAGTCAACAAACATGGCCAGGTAAGTGAGACCGGTGGAAGGGATATACCATTAACTCGACAAGAACGTATTCGAGTCGAGTAGCTCCTAATTAAAAACCAATCGATTGTATCTGTCAGACTTACCTTAGACACCAAATTTTTGAGATAGAACCAATTGGGTTAGCCTACAATTCAGACTCTAACCACTGAGCCTAATTAGGTCTTAGCTTGATCGATCACTCACGTGACTCGACCTTGATCCAGACTTAATCCTATTAGGCTGGTCAATTTAAGTACTGTTGATCCCATCTAACCAACTCTTGATTTGGTTTGATCAACCGCTTAGACCTATTTGAGCTACCCAAGCCCGAACTCAGTTTTATGAATATGTCTTAGATTTGAAATTCTCAATTTTAGACCTAATTGATATTTCATAAACTTAATTCTTAATTAATTTAGGGTTCTTAAATAAAACATGTAAACAAGATCCTAGAATTTTAGGATCTAGGGTTTTGCAGAAAGTAAGTTTTCAATTTCTGATTAAGAACAAATACGCAGCATCCCTACACATCATAAGAACATCCCATCGAATGGGAGAAGAGCATCTTTAAACCCTACTTTGTTCTTATGACCGGACGGCCAAGAGGAACGCCTTAATCAGAAATATAACTAATCTACAAAACTAATTAGATCTAAGCATATATCTCATAAAAAAATGATCTAATTAAAATATATTTTGCATACATCTCTTGTATCATGCATGCATGATTTTTAGATCTAAATTATCTCATAATCATCTAAAAAATTAAATTTAAATTTGATCATATCAAATAAAATTTAATCTAGACCTTTTGTAGAAATATTCTACAACTAGTCTAAACATGCAACTATCATATCTCATATGAACAAATTAATTTTATTTTATTTTTTATTTTTAGATCTGATTATAATATTTATAATATCAGAAAATAAAAAATAAATAGATCTAAAAAAAATTATAATTAATCAAATAAAAATTATGATTAAACTAGACTACACATAGAATAATTCTATTCCTAGTCTAGTTATGTATCTCAAATATATTAGATCTAGATTAATTTATTTTAATTTTTTTAATTTTTTGATTTCAAATTTAATCATATCTTATGTGATATTTAAAATTATTAATTTATCAAATTAAATCAGATCTAAATAAATTTTATAAAAACCTGGCTCTGATACCAGTTGAAGGAAAATTCTGAATTTTTTGGGTCAGGTTCGTTCAGATCAGATTGGATCGAGAGGCATATTTCAAAAATTTTTTCTTAGATCCTAATCTAATCTGACACTTTTTAGATTTGATTTTATAATTTGATAAATAAATAAATTAAATTAAAACTAAATTAATTTTACCTTGATTTTGGGTAATCTGATTACCCGTTGATGTTCCTACGAAAGCTCTAAGATTCTAGATCTAGCCATGCAAGTGCCTGGCCTCTACCGGTATCCACTCAAGCTGGATCTAGAGATCTTCTCCTTCTCTTTCTTTTCTCCAAAAATTAGATCTGGATCTGATTTGGAGGATCTTCAAAACTTCTTCTAAAGATCACCCATCGTCTCTGCAGCAGTGCTGCCTTCTTCCTTTTTCGTCAGCCTTTTCTTGCCTGTCTCGCACTAATCTGAAGGCCCAACATCCTTGGGTGTGGAGAGGAGAGAGACAGCTAGATGGTAGCATGGAGAAGGGAGAGGGACAGCCTTGGGGCGTGGACTAAGAGGAACTTATTAAAAAGTGGGCACAGACATGGTCTATTTATAGACTCTACTGTGCTATGCAGTGCTGCGTCACCCTGGCCAATCACATTGCTTCATGCAATCAGATCTAAAACTGATTGATGGGATGATATCACCTGATCCAATCAGATGAGAGACCCATAGTTCATCCTAAGGTGGCGTCTAAGATTGGTCAAAGTCTATAGGTGAGGGTCACCTAGTTTGAATCCAACAAGCAACCTGAAGTCCCATCCGTATGGAACTCCAGCATCCCTATCCATGGGTGCACACCATCCTAGGTGTGTGCCCCCTTCTTTTCAATTTCTAGAGAGGGGACCAGCCCCTATCTGCTCTCCAATAAGTGCATGATATATGGGCAGATGTCCAAGGGTCAAAGGTCAATGTTTGACCACGTCAAAGTACAAGAAATGATAGATGATGAAAAATGGTAGGTGTTATCTTAAATTTATCTCATAAATTAAGACAATCCTTTTCTAACTTGGACAAGCTTCAGTCAGACCAGATAAAGGTACCTGAGTGAGTATAAACTCATTTAGCTCAGTCGAGACAACTTTTATGATAGAAAAAAGAGAATGTTAGGCTCAATCGTGTGCTAGCACGATTTTCTTAAACCTAATTGAATCATATTCAAATCAATTGAACTGAATTAGTCCAATTGATGATATTCAGATCTAAATTTTTGTTTGTATGATCTAGTTAGGTTCAGTTTTGTATGATAATAGGATATGTCATGATCTCCATCATCGACATCATCGAAACTTCTTTTGATGGATCAGAATTTTTCTGATTCAGACAATTAGAATGATCGATCATCTAAATCATTGTAGTTGCTCCCAAAATCCACCAGTGACATCTAGCAGCATATGGTGGCAACCCATCAAAATTAAAAATGAACCTCTTGGTGCAGCTACTTGTGTAATTAAGTTCTTTTATATTGAGCCCCGATCAGATTAGGGTTAAGGTGAACTCGTCAAACCCTAATTTCTATCATATGATTTAATCATTCAATTCAAGTTCGATGTGAAAACCTTAATAGAAACTCTTTCTATTATTTCACACTCTGCCATGGCCATGGGCTTATGGACTTGATTCTCATGATCATGATAGGGCTGCTCCTCTTCTACCGAGGTAGATAGATTTCATCTTGGTGCAATCCAATTCTTACAATGAACATGCTATAGCCAACATACATCTCAGAGTTTCGAATGGCTAGAAGATCGAGTCATGGTGTAGTCAAACTATAACACCCTCAAGGTAAACTGTCGATGCACCTCTGGTCAAAGAACTAGACACACCACTGCAGCATCAAGTCAGTCATTGATGAGAAGGTAGACTTTCTTAAGACTACTCGAGGTGGTCATGCTCAGTGCCCTCATTCTCTAACGAGTACCGTACTCTCACTCCGGTGTCTCTACACCATAGACTCAAGACTTATCTACTATAAAGAAGCAATTGTACACTAATCTTTCAGATCAATCATCATCCTCATGATGATCCTATGGTCAGATGTATTTTATGAGTTAATAAATGAAAATTCATGTCTTAAATTTTCAACTCTTGAAAATATGAATTATCATTATCATTAACTCAAGGGATGTATCACAGACACTAAATACACTTATGTGCTAAAAAATAACCTATTTTATTATTTATAGTCAAAATTATAATTTTGTTCTTAGAAGTGTATTACAAGTGTCAGTCAATTCTGGCTTCTAGGGCACACATATCTAACATTATCATAGTCTATTCAACTAGAAAGCACCCTAAATTAGATAGTATATCAGATATCTACTTATGGCACTGTAGGCTAGGTCATATAAACAAGAATAGGATAAATAGGTTGACTCAAGAGGAAATTTTTGAAGTTAGTGATTATGAATCACTTCCAACCTATGAGTCCTATCTTCTTGGTAAAATGACTAAGTCATCTTTTACTGAAAAAGGTGAGAGAGCCACTTAGCTCTTAGGTCTAGTACATATTGATATTTATGGACCAATGAGCATAAGTGCTAGAGATGGATATTTCTACTTCATCACTTTCATAGATGATCTATCCAAATATGGATATGTCTATCTGATGAAATACAAGTCGAATTCATTTGAAATGTTCAAACGATTTCGAAGTGAAGTAGAAAAATAAATGGAGAACAGTATTAAAACTCTTCGATCTAATCGAGGAGGGGGATATGTTTTCGATGAGTTTCTTATATATCTAGGAGAGAATGAGATTATCTCTCAATTAACTTCTTTAGGAACACCACAATATAATGGTATGTCTGAAAGAAGAAATCAGACTCTGTTAGATATGGTCTGATCCATGATGGGTTTTGCTAGCTTGTCGATATCTTTCTAAGGATATGTACTCGAATCGACTGATTATATGTTAAATAGGATTTCAAGTAAGTCTATAGTTAAAACTTCATATGAGATATGGATAGGATGTAAGCTAGTACTTTTATACCTTAGGGTTTGGAGGTGCCGGCTTATATCAAAAGATTAGTTATAGATAAACTTTGACCTAGGTCTGATAAGTGCACATTCATAGGATACCCAAAAGGGGCCAAATGATACCTTTTCTATCTTTTGCTAAACAAAAGGTGTTCGTCAGTCTTAAGGCAACCTTTTTTGGAAAGGAAATTTTTTGATGAAAAAACTGTTGCCTTTAAGGTTGAACTTGATGAAGTTCAATAGATAAAAAAATCAACAATTATAGTTGAACTTGAGTCAAAATTGATTAGATCAGATCTAGAGTCTAGTGTACCTGTACCATTAAGACGATCTGATAGAGTACCGCATCATCCAGATAGATACTATGATTTCTTGGTTCAAGATAGTTATCCCATCGAACTCGATAAAAATGATGAGGATTCGATCATCTATATGGATGCTATGCAGAGATCCGATTCTGAGAAATAGCTTGAGGTCATGCAAACCAAAATGAAGTCCTTGAAGATCAATGATGTGTGGACATTAGTTGACCCACTCGAAGGGATTAAATCCATTGGATGTAAGTGGATCTTCAAAAGAAAAAGGATGCAGGCAGAAAGGTAGAGACCTATAAGGCCTGTCTGGTTGCCAAGAGATATCATTAGCATTATGGTATTGAATATGATGAGATGTTCTCCCCTGTGGCAATGCTCAAATCTATTGAGATAATGCTTGTGATAGCTCTCCATTTGGACTATGAGATCTGGCAGATGGATGTGAAGATAGCTTTCCTAAATAGAGAGCTAACTGAAGAGATGTATATGATACAACCTAAGTGTTAGAATTTGATGCCTTAAATTCGATCCACAGTAAGAAAAGAATCAATTTTCAGCACAACAGTAGGGTCGACTCTAATATGCAATCAAGTTAGCTTAGATTGAGATCGATCCAACTCGAACCATAGCTAAGCTGGCTGTCTCAGGTAGATAAACAGTCGAAGTTTGGATGAGATGCAGTCAAGCCAGCTCGATCCCTGATCGAGTCGGCTCGGTGGAGGTGAACAGAACATGATGGGATTTTTCTATTTAAACTAGGATTGTGATTAATCCAAGAGATCTATGGGAGTTACGCATGGACCACAAGATCCAGCAGCCATGGAGAATTACGGTCATAATCTGAAGGTCAAAAAATATTTCAAGACTTCATCAAGAACTTGTTCGACTCTTATGAACTACTGAGAAGAGGATTCTTATCCTATTTAAAGGGCTGAGGTGCTATGGAGCAAAAAAGATGGCGTGTGTGGTATGAGAGGCATGTAGAGAGGCTCAGGCAGCCATTGAGAGGAGCTTGGTAGAGTATTGAGTACGTGCAGCCCACGAGAAAGAGAAGCAACAGGTGCATAGCATCCAGCGAGGAGGCTATGAGGGTAAAGCATCTTGCAGCTTCTGTGGGTCTCCTTGGAATTCTAAGAGAGCTTTTATGAGGATAGCTTCTAGTTGAGAGAGATTTATGTATGGTGAGTTGAGAGTGGGTGTTCTCCTCTTGTACCTATTTTTTTCTTTCATAGTAAAGCTTTGCATGTCTCGTGGAGGCGAGCCATTAGGCTGATCCACATACTTGATTATTTTCTTATTTTATTTCTTTCTTTTTCCTATCATAATAATTTAGTACTAGATTTTTAACAAGCGATATCAGAGTAGCTGATATCTCAATAGTTTGGTTTTAGAGTGAGTTGATACCACAATAATTGGTACTAGAGTCAGATAGTACTAGAGCATAGATTATAGCAGTAGATAGAGATTGAAGAATAAGGAGAACACAAGCACAATCAAGATGGAGATCAATGGGTTCGATGGGAAGGATAATTTTTCCTTTTGGCAAGCAAGGGTAAAGGATGTCATTATCTAATATGAGTTGATCGATGCTCTCTTGTATGAAAAGACACCAGCCACCATAGAGGTGAAGGATTGGAAGCGGATTCGGATGCAGATGGTAAGCATGATCCGCTTGTACTTGACAGATGATGGAGTGATCCATATACTTGGCGAGACTTTTCCAACGATGCTGTGGTTGAAGGTCGAGGAGTTGTACATGGTGAAGTTGCTCACCAACATACTATTTCTTTAGGGGCAGTTCTACTAGCCATGGATGGATGAAGGTCAGAGCGTGCAGGAGCATCTATCCAACTTTCAGAAGATCCTCATCGACCTCCTCAGCATTGGTGAAAAATTTGAGGAGAAGACTAGGGCATTAATCTTGCTAGCATCACTCCTCCTTCGTATGAGACCTTGGTGACTGCTCTTCTAGTGAAAAAGAGTACCATCAAGATGGATGAGGTCACTACAATGATACTCCAGAATGAGGTTCTCAGGAGGAAAAATCTAGCTTCGAGCTCAGATGGCGGTAGCTCAGCTTTGGTGATTTTTAGAGGAGCAGGAGGCAATAGACAGAGCAATAGAGGATCATGAGAAGGATGATCCAGATCCAAGATAAGGGATCCTAGCAAGATCAGATGCTATATGTGCGACAAGTTAGGGCATCGAGTCAAGGATTGCCCATAACTCAAGGATCGGATGAGAGCTACTACAGCGATGACTAGTAGCAAGTTAGAGGATGATGTCCTGAAGATATCTGATGAGATATCTAGTTTTTTTCAGTAGTGGATTTTAGATTTTGCATGCACATATCATGTTTGTTGTAGAAAAGAGCAGTTTGACTCCTTGGAGAGCAGTGATGGCACTATTTATCTATCAAATAGATTGAGTTGTGCGATTAGAGGCATCGAGACGGTCAGCTGGAAGACACATGATGGTGTAGTAAGGAGATTAGGGGAGGTTCGATATATACTCGATTTCAGGCAGAATCTTATCTCACTGAGCAGACTAGATTTAAATGGCTATAGATGGATAGCTAATGATGAAATCCTGAAGGTCATGCATGGTGATAGGATGATATTAGAGAAAAAGATGAAGACAAGAGGACATTGCTATCTGGTAGGAAGCCTAGTGTGAGATGGAGCTCCAGGTGGAGATGGATCGAGCACGAGATGGAAGACTCAGGAGTGTTAGATGTGTGCACTAGAAGCCAGATTGGCTATCACTTGTAATACACTTTTAAGAATAATTTTATAATTTTGACTATAAATTAATAAATGATTTATTTTTTTCTATCATAGTATGTATTTAAAAGTATCTATGATACATCCTTTGAGTTAATGATAATGACAATTCATATTTATAAGAGTTAAAAATTTAAGATATGAATTTTCATAATTAACACATAAAATGCTCCCGATCGTAGGATCATCATGAGATTGGTGATCGATCTAGAAGGTTGGTGTATGATCGCTTTCTTAGAATAGACGTATCTTGAGTCTACGGTGTGGAGACATTGGAGCGAGAGTATAGATATTTGTTAGAGAATGAGGACACTGAGCATGACCACCTTAAGTAGTCATAAGAAAGTGTACCTTCTCATCAATAACCAACTTGATGCTGCAGTGGTGTGTATGGTTCTTTGATCTGAGGTACATCGATAATTTACCTTGAGGGTATTATAGTTTGACTACACCATAACTCGATCTCCTAGCCATTTGAAACCCTGAGGTGTATGTTGGCTATAGCATGTTCATTGTAGAAATTGGATTGCACCAATAGGGGATCTATTTACCTCGATCGACGAGGAGTAGCCCTATAATAATCATGAGATTGAGTCCATATGCCTATGGCCATGGCAGTGTGAATATGATAGAAAGAGTTCTTATTAGGATTTCACATTGGACTCGAATCGAATGATTAATTCATATGATGGATATTGGGTTTGACGAGTTCACCTAAACCATAATACTGTCAGGGCTCAAGATAGAAGAACCTAATCATACAGATAACTACACTGAGAGGTTCACTTTTAGTTTTGATGGGTTGCCACCATATACTGCTAGGTGTCACTGGTAGATTTTAGGAGTAATTAGAATGATTTTGATGATCAATCATTCTAATTGTATGAATCAGAAAAGTTCTTGTCCATTGAAAGATATTTCGATGATGTCGATGATGGAGATGGCGACATATCTCATTACCATACAAAATTGAATTTAACTGTATCACACAAATAAGGGTTTGGGTCTAGATGTCATCAATTGAGCTAATCCAGTTTGATTGATTTGGATTAGATCCAATCAGGTTCAAGGTAATCGTGCTAGCATATGATTGAGCTTGACTTTCTCCTTCTGAATCTTTTTGATTCATCACAACCAAGTCAAATTTGATTTAACTCATTCTTATATTTTAAATTTATTTATTTTGATCTGACTAAAATAAGTTTAAGTCAGATTAATTGTAGAAATTAAATTTATTCATAGTCAAATTGGACTAGAGTCAAAAGTTGACTTATTTGAGAGAATTGAGGATCACCAGATTAGATGCTTTTAGAAAATTTTTTAAAAATTAGTTTGATCTACTTTTTGGGTATATGATAGATCATGAATTATACATTGGGTGTACCAAATTTCATAATTTTTGGAGGTGTCTAGACTGAGTTATGATAGATTTTGATTTAGATCAAACTCTTGAGGGAAGAGTGCTAGGCGCAGTGAACTCTTCCTTATCTCCTCATGCTGCTACCTTCTAGATTAATTTTTGGCATCAAAATTTGATGAAATCTGAGGATTTTCATGGAGATTAGGTTTAGGAGTCCCAATGGTTGAAAAAATAAAGATTTTGGTCAAAGAGGGACTTTAACTTGGCGTTATGCTTTTGTATAAGAACCCTTATGCCAAGGCTCTTCACGTAGAAATATTTTTATTCCCAAAGGCTACTATTCCAGATGTCCCACACCCCCTCTATCCTCTCTCTTCCTTTTTTCTATATACCTAAGAAGTTAGGCACAAATATGAGAAGAAGATCCAATCAAATTTGTGAGGAGTTCAGCATCTATGCGATGATGTTCGTGAGACGGACATGCTACCTTCAAAATTTTTTTGAAGGACTTTTAGATCAGATTTAGATCTGATCTTTGGAGAAAAAATTTATGAGGAGAAGACATCCAGATCCTTCCTAAGCAGATACTAGTAGTGGCCAAGAACGTGAGTGGCTTCTTTTAGAACCTCAGGAAACATCAGGATCATCATAGGATAATTAGATTACCCAAACAAGGTATGACATGAAATCTAATTTAATTTTTATTTTAATTTTTGATATCAGATCATCATGATTAAGTTTGAAAACTCTTAGATTAGATTAGATCATTTAAAAATTTTTAAAAAAATTCATCTTAGATCTAATCAGATCTGCATGATCCTACGATGGAAAAGCATGATTTTTTCTTCAACCGGTATCAGAGCTGCGTTAGCAGTTCTTTAGATCTACCTTAGATCTAATTTTATTTCTGATTATTAGCTAATGTTAAAATATTTTAGATATCACATTAGATATGATTAGAGTTGAAATCAAAAAAATTAAAAAGTTAAATAATTTAGATCTAATATATATGAAATGCATGACTAGACTAGGTATAGAATAGTTCTATGTATAGTCTAGTATGATCATGTATTTATTTTGATTAAATATAATTTTAGATATATTTAATTTCTATTTTTTTGATGTTATAATTACTATAATTAGATCTAAAAATAAAAAAAATAAATTTTTAATTTTTGTTTTATTCATATGAGATATGAAGGATGCATGCTTAGACTAATCATAGAATAGTTCTATAAGATATCTAGAATAGTTTTATTTTTGATATGATCAAATTTAAAATTTTATTTTTTAGATTTAATATGTGATATTTCAGATCTAAAAGTATGCATATTGATGATACATGAGATGTATGCAAGATATGTATTAGTTAGATCATTTTATATATGATATATGATCTAAATAGTTTTGCAGTAAAAAAATATATTTCTGATTAAGGAGTTTTCCATGGCCGTCCGATCATAAGAATAAAGTATGGTTTAAAGGCCCTCTCCTTCCATTCGATGGAATATTCTTATGGTGTATAAAGGTGCTGCACATTTATTCTTAATCAGAAATCAAAACTTATTTTTCTGCAAAATCCTAGATCCTGAAATTCTAGGATTTTTATTACACATTTTGTTCATGAACCCAAAACTTAATTAAGAATTAAGATTATGAAATTAATTAGATCTAAAAATTATGAATTTTTAGATCTAAGATATATTCATAAAATTGGGTTCGGGCTTGGGTAGCTAAATTAGGTCTAGCGGTTGATCAAACCGAATCAAGAGTTGGTTAGGTGAGATCAAAGAAAGCTTAGATTTAATCAGCCTAATAGGATTAAGTCTAGGTCAAGATCGAATCACATTGAGATGTGACTCGATCAAGTCAAGATCTAATTTGGCTCCATGGTTTGAGCTTGATTATAGGCTAACCTAATTAATTCTGATTCAATAATTTGGTATCTAAGATAAGTCTGATAGATATGATCAACTAGTTTTTAATTAGGAGCTACTCAACCTGAATGCGTTCTTATCGAGTTAATGGCATATCCCTTCCACTGATCTCACTTACCTAGCCATTTATGTCGATCCAGTTCTGATTTGAGGTGGCTAACAATTCAAGCCAACCCATGCCACTAGGTTAGTCATAATTATTATGACTAAGTCAAGTTAAGTTTAAAGAGATCTAAATTAAATCTTCCTAAGAAAATATTAAGTCTAAGGTCTTCCACCATTATAGATGTGCAGGCTCTTTTCGAGGTTGATTGTTCTCAACTGAATACAATGGTTTAGTTGCACCAAAAAGATGCAACCATATCTATTAGGCATTGGATGCTATGGATTGGAGAATGGGTTGGACTTAATATTCTGGATATGGTGAGGGACCCAATCAGAAATCCAATCTATGCAAATGATAGGTCTGACTTAACTAAGGAGTGGATCAATATTCCAGACATGATAAGATTCATGAATTAGAGACCAGATTAGGGTGCACCATAATTAGAGAATCATTAGACAAGAGTTGTCCACTCATCGATTGATCCATCATCAATAACTATTAGGTGATGTGGTGAGTAAGTTGGTGGGACCGCACCATCCACTGAAAATTAATAATCGTGGAGATTTTTGCATCTCTACCAAGGAAGTGTAGGGATCCGAGTAAATAGTGGAAGCTTAATCTATTTAAAAATAAAATTTTTAAATAAATTAGTTAAGTCTAATTATAAAATTTAACTAGAAATATTGACTCTCTATAGAAAAATATCTGCAACCAATCCACTAGCTCATATCCTGGATACCCATAGACTGATCAGATCCAACTACAAGGATTGGTTATAAAATTTCAAAATTATTTTGGATTTCGAGAAGTTGACTCCATTAGATATGTGTGCCCTAGAAGCTAGATTGGCTGTCATTTGTAATACACTTCTAAGGAAAAAATTATAATTTTGATTATAAAAGATAAAATGGATTATTTTCTATCATAGTGTGTATTTAAAAGTGTCTATAATAAATTTCTTAAGTTAATGGTAATAATAGTTCATATTTTTAAGAGTTGAAAATTTAAGACATGAATTTTCATTATTAACTCATAAAATGCACTCGATCATAGGATCATCATGAGGATGGTGATTAATCCGAAAGGTTGGTGGATGATCGCTTCTTTAGGGTAGATGAGTCTTGAGTCTACAGTGTAGAAACATTGAAGCAAGAGTATAGGTACTCGTTAGAGAATGAGGACACTGAGCGTGACCACCTCGAGCAGTCATGAGGAAGTCTACCTTCTCATTGATGACTGGCTCAAAGTTGCAGTGGTGTGTCTGGTTCTTTGACCTAAGGTGCATCGACAGTTCACCTTGAGGATGTTATACTTTGACTACACCATAACTTGGTCTCCTAGCCATTCAGAATTTTGAGGTGTATGTTGGCTATAGCATGTTCATTATAGGAATTGGATTGCACCGATAGGGGATCTATCTACCTCGGTAGATGAGGAGCATCCCTATGATGATCATGAGAATCAAGCCCATAAGCCTATGGCCATGGCAGAGTAAAATAATAGAAAGAGTTTCTATTAGGATTTTTATATTAGACTTGAATCGAATGATTAATTCATATGACAAAAATTAGGGTTTGACGATATCACCTTAACCGTAATCCGATCAGGGCTCAAGATAGAGGAAATTAATCACATAGGTAACTACATCGAGAGGTTCATTTTCAATTCTGATGGGTTGCCACCATATGCTGCTAGGTGTCACTAGTGGATTTTGGGAGCAATTAGAATGATTTGGATGATCGATCATACTAGTTGTCAGAATCAAAGAAGTTCTGATCCATCGAAAGGTGTTTTGATGATGTCGATGATAGAAATCGCGACATCTCCCATTACCATATGGAACTGAACCTAAATAGGTCACACAAACAAGAGTTTGGGTCTGGATATCATCAATTAGACTAATCTAGTTCAATTGATTTGAATAAGATTCAATTAGGTTCAAGAAAATCATGCTAGCACATGATTGAGCCTAATGTTCTCCTTTAACAATCATTATAGCTTGTCTCGACTGAGCCAAATGTGTTTGGGCTCACTTAGAAACCTTTACTTGGTCTGACTGAAGCTTGTCCAAGTCAGAAAAGGATTGTCTTAATTTATGAGATGAATTTGAGACAATACCTACCATTTTCTGTCATCTGCTAAATCTTGTTTTTGGACTTTGGTCAAATATTGACCTTTGATACTTAGACATCTGCTCATGTGTCATGCACCCATAGGAGAGAACATGGGGCTTTGTCCCTCTACTAAAAAGTAGAAAGGGAGGGGGTGCATGCCTAAGGAGGCATGCACCCCATGAGGATCATGCCTCGAGTCCCATACAGATGGGACCCCAGATTGCTTCATGATTTCAAATTAGGTGGCACGAAGGAGTTATGTTTGACCAGTCTTGGCACCACCTAAGGCGGTTTATGAGGGACTCTAATTTGATTTAATCAGATGATGTTATCTCATCAATCAGATTTAGATCTGATTGTACAAAGAGCCATGATTGGCCGAGATGATGTGGCACTGCATGGCACAGCAGGGTCTATATGAACCCTATCTGCGGCTAGAATAGAGAGTTTCTACCCTTTGCCCATGCCACAAGGCTTCTCTCCCTCCCTCTCCATGCCACCTTTAGGTCCTCTCTCTCCTATCCACGTCCAAGAGTTTTATGCTTGAGTTTGGTGCAATCCAAGCAAGAGAAAGGCGACAGAAAAGGAAGAAGGCAGCATTGATACAAGAGACAACGACTGATCTTCAAAAGCTATTTTGAAGATTTTCAAGATCAGATTCAGATCTAATTTTTAGAAAATAGGTTAAAAAGAAGAAGATCTTTAGATCCTGCCTGAGTGGATACTGGTAGAGGCCAGGTGCTTGTGTGGCAATATCCAGAACCTCAGACAAACATCGGGATCATCACAGTGTAATAGGATTACCCATAACAAAGGTATGATTAAATTAGATTTAATTTAATTTAATTTAATTTAATTTTACTAGATTAATAAGATAAAATTTGAAGAGTCTTAGATCTGATTTAGATCTAAGAAAAAAATTTTTTAAAATATCCCTCTTGATCCAATCAGATCTGAAAGAACCTGATCCGGGAAATAGAATTTTTTCTTCAACTGGTATCAGAGCCAAGTTCCAAAATTCATTAGATCTAATTTTATTTTAATTTTGATCTAATAATTAGATGATTTTAGATGTCACATGAGATGTGATTAGATATAAAATTAAAAAATTAAAAATTAAATAATTTAGATCTAAGATGTATGAGATGCATGACTAGACTAGGAATAGAATTATTCTATGTATAGTCTAACATCTCATAATTTTAATTTAATTAATTATAATTTTTAAATTTATTTATTTATTATTTATTAATATTATAAATATTATAATTAGATTTAAAAAATAGAAAATAAATTTATTTAATTTATTCATATGAGATATGATTGATGCATGTTTAGACTAGTTGTAGAATAGATCTATAAAGTTATAGAATAGATCAAATTTAAATTTTATTTTTTAGATATTTATGAGATAATTTAGATCTAAAAATATGCATGATATGATACATGAAATGTATGCAAAATATATTTTTAAGTTAGATCAATTTTTATATGTGATGTAGATCTAACTAGTTTTGTAGATTCATCATATTTTTGAATAAGGCGTTCCCCTTGGTCGTCTGATCATAAGAACAAAGAAGGATTTAAAGGATCTCTTCTTTCATTCGATGGAGTATTCTTATGATGTGTAGGGGTGCTACACATTCGTCCTTAATTAAAAATCAAACTTATTTTCTGCAAAACTCTAGATCCTAAAACCCTAGAATTTTATTTATATGTTTTGTTTATGAATCCTAAACTTAATTAAAAATTAAGATTATGAAATATATTAGGTCTAAAATTAAGAATTTTTAGATCTAAGATATATTCATAAAATTGGGTTCAGACTTGGGTAGCTCAATTAGGTCTAGCGGTTGATCAAATCAAATCAAGAGTTGGTTAGATGGGATCAAGAGTGCTTAAATTGACTAGTCTAATAGGATTAAGTCTGGGTCAAGATCGAGTCACATGAGTGATCGATCAAGTTAAGACCTAATTAGTTTCAATGGTTAGAGTCTAGATTGTAGGCTAACCTGATTAGTTCTGGCTCATCAATTTGGTGTCTAAGGTAAGTTTGGCAGATATGACTGACTGGTTTTTAATTGGGAGCTACTCAACTCGAATGCATTCTTATCGAGTTAATGGCATATCCCATCCATCGATCTCACTTACCTAACCATATTTGTCAGCTCAGTCCTGATCTAAGGTGGCTAATAATCTAAGCTAACCCATGCCATTAGGTTAGTCATAATAGTTATGACTATGTCAAGTCAAGTTTAAAGAGACCTAAATCAAATCTTTCTAAGAAAAGATTAAGTCTAAGGTCTTCCACCATTGTAGATATGCGGGCCCATCCCAAGATTGATTATTCTCGACTGGTCACAGTGGTTCAATTGCACTAGAAAGATACAACCATGTCTGTTAGGCATTGGATGCTACGAGCTGGAGGATGGATTGGACTCAATATTTTTGATACGGTGAGAGACTCAATTATAAATCCAATCTATGCAAATGGTGGATCTGACTTAACTAAGGAGTGGATCAATATTTTGGGCATGATGAGATTCATGAATTAGAGACCAAGCTTGGGTGCACCATGATTAAAGAATCATTGGACAAGAGTTGTTCACTCATTGGCTAACCCATCACCAATAACTGTTAGGTGAGATGATGAGTCAGTTGGTAGGACTACACCATCCACTAGAAATCATTAACCATGAAGGTTTTTGCATCTCTACAAAGGGAGTGTAGGAATCCAAAGAAAATAGTGAAAGCTAATTTATTTAAAAATCAAACCCCTAAACAAATTGGTCAAGTCTTAATTATAAAATATAACTAGAAACTTTGACTCTCTTTAGAAAAAAGAAAAATGTCTGCATCCAATCCACTAGCTCGTATCCTGGACACCCATAGACTGACCAGACCTAATTACAAGAATTGGCTCCAAAATTTTAAAATCATTTTGGATTTTGAGAAGTTAACTCATGTATTGGATTAGGATCCCCCTACCTTACTAGTCTATCCATTCGTTGAACAGAGAGCATCTCTTGACAAATGGATGGATGAAGATAACAAGGTTAAATACTATATGTTGGGCTCGATGTCAGATGAGCTTCAGCGCCAACATGAAGAGATCAACATTGCCCACCAAATGTTGGCTCACCTGCAAGAGTTGTTTGGTGAACAGAGTCGCGCAACCAAATATCCGATCACTAAATGACTATTTAAGGCTAAAATGCATGATGGATAGTTAGTCCAAGATCATTGTTTGATGATGATCAAGAATTTGGAAGAGCTTGAGAAGCTTGGAGTGAAGTTAGACCAGGATCTGTAGAATGATATAATTCTACAATCCTTGACTGATGCATATGGGTAGTTCATCATGAACTACCATATACATAAACTTAAGAATACTCTGACCGAGCTTATGAATATGCTGGTTACTACTGAGCTTTCTATGAAAGGTTCTAAAGGCTTAGTACTTGCGATGGAATGGACATCTTCCAAGAGAAAGTCTTTTGGAAATAAGAAGTCTGTTTAAAGGCAGAAGGTGAAAGGTGGAAAGAAAAAGAAGGCAAAGCTGAAGAAGAAGGCTACTGACAAAGAAAAGTATTTTCATTATAATATTAATGGCTACTGAAAGCGGAACTGTCCTACATACCTGGCCATCGTAAAGAATAAGAAGAAGGCAGGTCCTTCTGGAGGTATGCTCGTTATTGAATCTAACATTATGATTTCTTCTGCATCTAGTTGGATGCTTGACTCTGGTTTTAGTGCTCATTTGTGCACTTCTATGCAGGGTCTTGAGGATAGCAGAAGGTTGAGGGATGGTGAGATGATCCTACACGTCGGAAATGGAGCAAGAGTTGCTATTTTGGCTGTGGGAACCTACCCTCTTCGACTACCGTCTGGCTTAGATTTAGTATTTAGGGATTGTTATTATGTGCCTACCGCAAGCAGCAATTTGATTTTTGTTTCATGTTTAGCACAAGAAGGCTATGTAATTAGTTTTCTTAAGGACCATTGTAATATTCTTTATGAAAGAAATAAAATTGTAAGTGGTTTCCTCATCAACGGTCTCTACCAGTTATATATTGATGTATCAATTTTTAATATTGAGCAAAATGTGAATGCCATAAAATTAAAATGACCTAGGGATAGTCCAAATGATAGGTATTTATGGCACCTAAGGCTAGGTCATATAGCAGAAGATAGGATTAACAAATTAGAGAAAATTGGACTATTGAGTCCATTGACTTTCGAGTCATATCCAATTTATGAATCATATCTTCATGACAAAATGACTAAGCTTCCATTTATAGGACATGGAAAAAGGGTCATGATCTACTTGCCCTGGTATATACTGATGTATGTGGCCCATTTGATGTATCGACTAGAGGCAACTTTGATTACTTCATAATCTTTATCGATGATTTATCTCGGTATGGGTATGTATATCTTATGAGACACAAATCTGAAGCTTTTGAAAAGTTTAAGGAATTCAGACATGAAGTCAAAAAGCAAATTGAAAAACTCATTAAGATTCTTCGATCAGATTAAGGAGGTGAATACCTTAGTCAGAAATTTTTAGACTCTCTCAAGCAAAATGGCATAGTCTCTCAATGGACTCCACCTGAAATACCTCAACTCAATGAAATTTTAGAATGAAGAAATCAGATCCTATTAGATATGGTCCAATCCATGATGAGTTACATAGACCTTTCTAATTTTCTTTGGGGATATAGTCTGTTAACTATAATATATTTACTGAATAGAGTTTTCTCTAAAATTGTTCCTACCACACTGTATGAGATATGGCATGGTAAGAAATCAAGTCTGAGTCATCTCAGAATTTGGGGTTGTTTGGCTCATGTCAAAAGACAACAAGCAGACAAGTTAGACTATAGATCCTTTAGAGCTCGATTTATAGGATATCCTAAAGAATCATTAGGATATTATTTCTACATCCAGAAGACCGTAATATAATTATGAGTCAGCATGCCATTTTTCTTGAAAAATAGTTTATTCAAGATAGTGGCATTGAAAAGCAAATTAAGCTAGAGGAGAAAGTCTCCTAAGAGCAACGAACTAAGGACCCCATGAAACCAAATCAGGTCGAGCCAATACAATCACAACCTTCTCTACCTCATAGATCAAAAAGGATTTTTCGTCCCCCTGAGAGGTACTTAGGTACTATTTCAAAGTAGAAGAAATATTTCTCGTAGGTAATGGGGTTCATAGTGATCCCAAAACCTATGATAAGGTGATAATAAATATCGACTCCAAAAAATGGTTAGAGGCAATGAAGTCAGAATTGACTCGATGCACTCAAACCAAATCTGAACCTTGGTAGATCCACCAGAAGGTATAGTACCTATTGGGTGTAAATGGATCTACAAGAGAAAGATTGGTGCAGATGAGAATATAGAGACATTCAAAGCTAGATTAGTGGCAAAAGGGTATAGTCAGTGTGAAGGCATTGACTATCAGGATATCTTTTCGTCAGTAGCTATGCTAAAATCCATCCAAACATTGCTTGGTATTGTAGCTTATTTCAATTATAAAATATTGCAAATGAACGTGAAAATGGCATTCTTAAATGGATACCTTGAGGAAGATATCTATATGGAATAGCCGCTAGATTTCACATCCAGTGATGCTAATCATAAAGTATGCAAGCTGCAAAGATCCATATATGGACTTAAGCAAGCATCTCGGAGCTGAAATACTTATTTTAATGATGTGATCAAATTATTTAGTTTCATAAAAAATGAGGAGGAACCATGTATTTTCAAAAGGTTAGTGGGAGCACTATTGTCTTCCTCATATTGTACGTGGATGATATCCTCCTAATTGAAAATGATATTCCCATGTTGACCACAGTTAAAATATGGTTATCTAAAGAATTCTCCATAAAAGACCTAGGAGAAGCATCCTTCATTCTAGAATTAAGGTCTATAGAGATAGACCGAATAGGATGCTAGGTCTTTCATAGAAGATGTACATAGAGAAAGTGCTAAAGAGGTTTAGCATGAAAAACTCTAAGAGGGGATTGGTACCCTTCAGACATAGCATTCATCTCTCCAAGAAAATATGTCCTAACACACCTGAGGAGATTGAATGCATGAGCAAGATCCCTTATGCTTCAGCAATAGGGAGCCTCGTGTATGCCATGTTATGTACACGACCTGATATAGCCCATGCTGTGAGTGTCACGAGCAGATATCAGTCGAATTCAGATGAAGAATATTGGACTTCTATGAAATATATCCTTAAGTACTTGAGAAGAACTAAAAATATGTTGTTGATTTTTGGTAATGGAGAACTTCAAGTTCAGGGATATACAGACTCAGATTTTATGTCCGATATAGATGATTGAAAGTTGACATCTAGGAGTCTATTTGTGTGTAATGGTGGTGCTATCAGTTGGAAGAGTTCTAAATAGATAGTGATAGTAGATTCCACTATGGAAGCAGAACACATCGCTGCATCAAAAGCTACAAAGGAGGCATTTTGGTACAAGAAATTTGCCGCAGAGATTGGAGTGATGCCATCGGATGCCATTCTTCTGTACTGCGATAATAATGGCGCCATAGCCCTTGCTAAGGAGTTGAGGTTTCACCAGAAATCCAAGCACATCGAGCGACGATACCACCTCATCCACGATTACCTCGAGAAAGGTTACGTCAAGGTCAAAAGAGTCGACTCTGAATATAATACGGCAGACCCACTCACAAAGCCGTTGGGCCAACAGAAGATCAAAACCCACTTTGAGAATATGGGACTTAGATTTGTAGCCAATTAACTTTAGGTCAAGTGAAAGTTTGTTAGATATGTGTGCCCTAGAAGTCAGATTGGCTGACACTTATAATACACTTCTAAGAAAAAATTATAATTTTAACTATAAATAATAAAATAGATTATTTTTTGTCATAGTGTGTATTTGAAAGTGTCTATGATACATCCCTTAAGTTAATGGTAATGATAGTTCATATTTTCAAGAGTTGAAAATTTAAGATATGAATTTTCATTATTAACTCATAAAATACTCTCAATCGTAGGATCATCATGAGGATGGTGATTGATTCAGAAGATTGGTGTATGATCGCTTCTTTAGGATAGATGATTCTTGACTTTACGATGTAGAGACACCAGAGCGAGAATATAGGTACTCATTAGAGAATGAGGAAACTGAGCATGACCACCTCGAGCAGTCATGAGGAAGTCTACCTTCTCATTGATGACTGGCTCGAAGTTACAGTGGTGTGTCTGGTTCTTTGATCTGAGGTGCATTGGTAGTTCATCCTGAGGGTGTTATAGTTTGACTACACCATAACTCGGTCTTCTAGCCATTCAGAACCCTAAGGTATATGTTGGCTATATCATATTCATTGTAGGAATTGGATTTCACCGATAGGAGATCTATCTACCTCGGTAGATGAGGAGCAGCCCTATGATGATCATGAGAATCAAGTTCATAAGCCTATGGCCATGGCAGAGTGAAATAATGGAAAGAGTTTCTATTAGGGTTTTCACATTAGACTTGAATCGAATGATTAATTCATATGATGAAAATTAGGATTTGATGAGATCACCTTAACCCTAATCCGATCGGAGCTCAAGATAGAGGAACTTAATCACACAAGTAACTATGCCGAGAAGTTTATTTTCAGTTTTGATGGATTGCCACCATATGCTGCTAGGTGTCACTAGTGAATTTTGTGAGCAATTAGAATATTTTTGATGATCGATCATACTAGTTGTCTGAATTAGAAAAGTTCTGATCCATCGGAAGGTATTTTGATGATGTCGATGATAGAGATCATGACATATCCCATTATCATATGGAACTAAACCTAACTGGGTCACACAAACAAGGATTTGGATCTGGATATCATCAATTGGACTAATCCAGTTTAATTGATTTGAAAAAGATTCAATTAGGTTCAAGAAAATCATACTAGCAGACGATTGAGCCTAATGTTCTCCTATAACAATCATTAAAGCTTATCTCGATTGAGCCAAATATGTTTGGGCTCACTCAAGAACCTTGGTTTGACTGGAGCTTGCTCAAGTTAGAAAAGGATTGTCTTAATTTATGAGATGAATTTGAGACAATACTTGCCATTTTTCGTCACCTGCTAAATCTTGTCTTTGGACTTTGATCAAATATTGATCTTTGACACTTAGACATCTGCCCATGTGTCATGCACCCATAGGATAGAACATGGGGCTTTGTCCCCTTGCTAAAAAGCAAAAAGGGAGGGGGCACACACCTAGGAAGGCTGCGCCCCATGAGGATCATGTCTGGAGTTCTATACAGATGGGACTCTAGATTGCTTCATGATTTCAAATTAAGTGGTGCTAAGGAGTCCTGTTTGACCAGTCTTGGCACCACCTAAGAAGGTTTATGAGGAATTCTAATCTGATTGGATTAGATGATGTCATCCCATCAATCAGATTTCGATCTGATTGCACAAAGAGCCGAAATTGGTCGGGATGATGTGGCACTGCATGGCGCAGCAGGGTCTATATGAACCCTGTCTACGCCTAGAATAGAGAGTTTCTACCCTTTGCCCATGCCACAAGGCTTATCTCCCTCCCTCTCCATGCCACCTTCAGGTCCTCTCTCTCCTATCCACGTCCAAGAGTTTTAGGCTTGAGTTTGGTGCGATCTGAGCAAGAGAAAGGCGACTGGAAAGGAAGAAGGTAGCACTGATGCAAGAGACAATGACTGATCTTCAAAAACTATTTTGAAGACCTTCAAGATCAGATCCAGATTTGATTTTTGGAGGATCGATTAAGAAGGAGAAGATCTTCAGATCCTATCCAAGTAAAATATCGGTAGAGGTCAGGCGCTTGCATGGCTACATCCAGAACCTTAGGCAAACATTGAGATCATCATAGGATAATAGGATTACCCATAACAAAGGTATGATTAAATTAGATTTTATTTTATTTTATCAAATCAATAAGATCAGATCTGAAGAATCTCAGATTTTGATTTGGATCTAAGTGAAATTTTTTTTAAAATATTCCTCCTCTTGATCCAATCAGATCTAAACGAACCTGACTCGGGAAATAGGGTTTTTCCTTCAGACTCATGTGTTGGAACATGATCCTCCCACCTTACCAGCCCATCCATCCACTGATCAGAGAGCGTCTCTCAAAAAGTGGATAGATAAAGATAACAAAGTTAGGTATTACATGTTAGGCTCGATGTTTGATGAGCTCCAGCACCAACATGAAGACATTAAGACTAGCTACGAAATGTTGGCTTACCTACAATAGTTGTTTGGTGAACAGAGTCATGCAGTCAAATATCAAGTCACTAAAAGACTGTTTAAGGCTTAAATATATGATGGAAAATCAGTCCAAGATCATTATCTGATAATGATCAAGAACTTAGAAGAGCTTGAGAAGCTCAATGTCAAGTTAGATCAAGATCTGCAGACTAACATAATTCTACAATTCTTGACTGATGTGTATGGGCAATTCATCATAAACTATCATATGCATAAATTTTAGAATACCTTAGCTGAGCTCATGAATATGCTGGTTACTGCTAAGCTTTCTATGAAAGGTTCTAAAGGCTCAGTACTTGCTGTGGAGTAGACTTCTTCCAAGAGAAAATTTTTTGGAAAGAAGAAGAAGTCCGTGAAGAAGCAGAAGAGGGATGGTGGGAAGTAGAAGAAGACAGAGCCAAAGAAGAAGGCTGCTGACAAAGAAAAATATTTTCATTGCAACACTGATGGCCATTGGAATCGAAACTGCCCTCTTTACCTGGCCAGCCTAAAGAACAAGAAGGAGGCAAGTCCTTCTGGAGGTATGCTTATTATAGAATCTAATCTTACAATTTCTTTTGCATTTAGTTGGATGCTTGACTCTGGTTCTAGTACTCACTTATACACTTCTATATAGGATCTTGAGGATAGCAGTAGGCTGAGGGATAGTGAGATGATCCTACACATCAGAAATGGAGCAAGAGTTGCTACTATGGTCGTGGGAACTTACTCTCTATGATTACTATCAGGATTAGATTTAGTACATAGGGACTATTTTATGTGCTTGTAGCAAGCAGAAATTTGATTTATGTTTCATGTTTAGCACAGGAAGACTATGTAATTAGTCTTCTTAAGGACCATTATAATATTTTTTATGAAAGAAATAAAATTGTAAGTGATTTTTTTATAAATGGTCTCTATCAGTTACATATTGATGTTTCTATTTTTAATATTGAGCAAAACATAAATGCCATAGGATCAAAGCGACCTAGGGATAGTCTAAATGATAGGTATCTTTGGCATCTTAGGCTAGGTCATATAGCTGAAGATAGGGTTAACAAATTAGAGAAATTCAGGCTATTGAGTCTGTTAATTTTTGATTCATATCCAATTTATGAATCA